>PVHP010006872.1:0-58823 GCA_004024765.1 Zapus hudsonius | reverse complement strand
TTACACCAGGCTCTGTGCTTCGCCGCAGTTATAACATGGCTTTGCATTAAGTGTTTTAATAAAATGTGAAATTAAATGATCATCCCTAGTGACATTCAGCCCTGGGATGAGGCAAGGAAAAAATGTAGTTTCCACAGTACATGAAAGTCAGCAAGAATATTTTGCCCCCAATGAAGAGATCAAGGGTCCCGTGACATGGGTCCCCGGGGGGCTCACACCTCTCCATTAATTGCCAGTTTTTTACTATACTCTCATAATCCTTTGAGAATTACAAACAATATAAGCAATTTACAGGGAAGTATTATGCATTCTGTCAGAAGCTAATCATTTTAATTCTTTTTTTTGCACATTTAATGAGGGAGTATTGGCTGAAAGCAATTATTGATGGGCATAGTTTATACCATTGTTAACCATTGTTAACGATCTGTGATTCTTTCTATTGTGATAGTAATAGAGAAAAATAGAAACTTCCTGAGCAGCGTTGATCTATGGGCTGTTCCACACATCAGGAATGAGAGTCACTGACCAACAAAGGGAGAGGAGTAAGCTCTTCTTGTGAGGAAAACAATAGAACATCTTTTCATAGGCCGAATTCTCAAGTAACAAAGCAGTCCTTGGAAATGGTTGAGGTCTTTATTTTCTTAAGCAAGTGATATTGACTGAAACACATAACACCTTCCCATTAACAATGCCAGCGAAGGAGAACAAAAGGTTTTTGCAAATTGATTGTTCATGTTGGGTATTAATATTACACTCTTTCTGTAAGAGACAGCACAACGCTAAAGCCGACAAGCCTGACATCAGCTCGCTGCTCATCTCCCTAATTGTTCCATAGTCTCACCATGTTTTCTTCCCGGTACTGATGCAGCTGAAGTCTCCTCTCTAGGACCAAGCACCTCAAATGACAGTTTTGAACAAAGCTCATGACTGAGGATTCCAGGGTTTGAATCCTTGTCTGCCTCTGATTACCTTGGGGAATTTCTTAAGTTTCCTTGACTTTATGTTTCCTATCTATAAGGAATCACATCCATTTCATATTCTCATTCTAAGGTTAAATGAGGTCACACCAAGGAAGCACTGAGTATACAACGTGGAACACAGTAGGTGCTCAATGCAAGGGACTCCCCAGATCTACCTTCCCCATCTTTGTGGAGATAAATCAGTTTGCCTGTAGTGTCTTTCCCCTGATCTAAGGCATACACCTAATAAAGGATGGCCTGGACAACTCTTCCACTGGGCCACAACTTCTGAGAGTGACACGGAATGCAATCTGCATGACAAACACAGAAGAAGCCAACCCTGTGCTCCACTATATTTTGGCAGAATCAGAACTGCCTGAGCCATGACTTTAGGGACATATGCTTACTGTCCTTGTCAAATTGTATTTCAAGTAGTTTAGAAAGTGAGGGCCAAAAAAATGGTGCAAAAAATATAATTCTCTTTGTTATCAAAATCACTTTTAAGTTGTTTCTTCATCTTTCCTTCCTTCCTTCCTTCCTTTCTTCCTTTCTTCCTTCCTTCCTTTCTTCCTTCCTTCCTTCCTCCTTCCTTCCTTTTTCTTTCTTTCTTTCTTTTTTTCTTTCTTTCGATTCCACCATTATCCAGTGACTTACACAATTTTTCCAGAGCTGTCTGTAAAGAAAATTTACAAGCACATTCTTTAGCAATGCTTAAGAAGTAAGAAGTAACATATAAGGATATATTGATTGTGCAGGCTGAGATTTATAAATTGGGAACCAGTCCCTTAGTACACACAGAAGCGCACGAGCACATACACACACACACACACACACACACACACACACACACTCTTGATATTTACTGTCAACTAAAGAAGCTGGAATCTGTGCATTATAAGATATCATTACTTGGTTATATGAGAATATAGAAGCCAGGTAGAACACATAAGCACTTTTATTTCTACATATGAACATTTGTATCAAAAGGTGTGTTAAGCTTTTCATCCCAGGACACAAAATAAGTCAGAAGAGTCAGGATGAAAATTTAACTCTAAACTCTGACCAGGTTCCCTTCCATTTTATTACCCAGTTTCTGCTGGCAAAATTAATCTGAACTTATTCCCAATTATTCTGAGTAAATGCTGAGCCAATCCTTGTTAGAAACTGAGATCTTTATTTCTTGATCCAACATGATGAACTAAGGTCAGATTGTTAATCTTGTTACATTTCTTGCTTCAAACATTGACACACAATTTATTTCTTCCCAGAAGGATTGATGGGTTTCTGTTGTGTTAGAAGATATTTACACCAGAGTCATAAAAATACTGAGCAGCATTACAAAAAATAAATCAACAAAAGTTCAGGCTACCTTTCACATATCAATCATATTGTGACAAGTCACTCCCTTTCAAATTACAAACTGTGACGGAGCACATAATGGTAACAACTACTAATGTCTTAAGCCTTCTGTGAATTTATTGTTTCTTTGAAAGGAAGATTTTATTTTCTATAAGAGGAAAGATATGTAGACTATAATCACACCATTTCTGACACCTCTCTGTAAGACAAGAGTGTTTATCAATCTCTGATAGTATTGTAGGCATAGTGTGCTTACTTAAAAGTCTCTAAGGTATTCCTAGATAATAAAAATCTAGTTATTTCTCAATTAAGTGGTCAGTTCTCAATCATGGTAACTTCTGCCCATTGGGAGACTGCACAGGCTAAAACCCACTGCTGCCACCTGCTGTCAGTGAATGGGCAGTACTTCAGTTCAGCCCCTACCTTTGCACATCAAGGACAACCATACTTTGGGGAGACAGAGACAAAGAGAGATGAAAAGGGGGGGCAGGGAGATGAAGGGATAGAGGGATAGGGAGAGGTTAGAGAAAAGAAGGGAGGGGAGAAAGAGATAGGAGAAAGAGCATTTATTTTAGAAATGAGATTTGCAATTAATTATTTAGGAAACTTTTGTCTCTTCCAATTGACTTATATTTGAACAGTCTGGGTTCCAGCCTTAGTTTTTTAATTAATATGTGTGCCATTTGAATTCTTTGAAGGCTTTAAGTTGATGAATACTAAAGACAACGTCGTAGCTTAAGGCAATCATTCATATTGAAGAAGTACTCTATAAATAGATTCGTGCTGCAGTAACCCATGTCTAAAAGTACTCTGTCCTTGAATTGTTCCATTCCTATTGATTCCAAGCCTTCTAAGGATGCTGTTGTCAATAGCTTGGCCAAAGGCATCAGAAGAAGCCTGCAGATCACCAAGTCATTTTCCTTTACAATTCCAAGAGGGAAAAACACTGGTATATTCCAAATGAATTGATCAAAGAAGTACAATCATCTTCTGTCATGATAACGTTCTTGTTGAGCAGAAAGTACCTTTCAAAGGAACTAAAATAATGGTGTTTGAATGACTTTAAAGATTCATGATCCTATTACGGAATGCTTATATGCATCGAATGGAAACTATTCATAGAGGGGATTTTAGTATCATGGATGGCTGGAGATCCCCACTCCCATCCCGCCCCAAGGTAGGTGAGCATTGGAGTGGCAGTTGTATAAGAAACAGGAGACTGTAGAGGAACAAGAGTACTGGACCTCTCTTGACCCTGCTGAGCAGAGGCAACTGGGCCAGAAGTCCAAGAAGCTCCAGGAAAGCCAGGAGGGTTCTCTCTCAATGCCAGAAGCCTCATCGGGTTCAGCAGGAATGCAGGATGGGGATCTTTAGGTTTTCTCACTAAACTTTCCTGCTCTTACTCTTTTCCATAAACCAAAGCCACACAGAACTTGGAAGGGTTTCCCTGTGATCTAACTGAACCAAACTCTGGGACCTTCTGTGCTGAACACCTCAACAGTACACGCTACTCCTTGGTACCTTCAGCTTTGAGATGTTTCAGAAGAAATGAACCCCCAGATCACAGTGGATGAAGACACACTAGACGCTTCTCACTTGCTGGGCTGGAGGGATGGATCAGTGCTTGCAGCTCAAGCTGAAGTACCTAAAGCTGACCCCCAGACTTCATGTCAAAAGCCATAAGCCAGGGCAGGCTTCTGTAACCCCAGGAGCTGATACTGAGGGTAATGGTATGATGGGAGGCTGAGATGGGAGTTTCCTGAAGCACGAGGTGAGCTGTTTTATTTTTTTATATTTTTATGTATTTATTAGCAAGGAGAGAGGGGGAGAGAGTGAGAGAGTGAGAATGGGTGTTCCAGAGTCTCTTGCCATTGTAAATGAACTCCAGACGCATATGCTACATTGTGCATCTGGCTTTAGGTCGGTAGTGAGGAATTGAACCCAGGCTATCAGGTTTGGCAAGCAAATGCCTTTAACTGCTGAGCCATCTCTCCTTCCCCTCGAGGTGATGTTTTCAGGACCCTTTCATATTCTCGTACGACTTTATGCCTCAAAAATCATCAAAATCAAAATCATCAGTCACTGTCCATATTGCTCCCAGAGATTGTCTTCAAGTCCTATGAGCAGCTGCAATGGTTAACTTATAGTATCAACCTGACAGTTAGAGTGTCCAGACATTTCACCAAACATTGTTTATTCTAGGTCTGTCTGCAAGGATGTTTCTCTGAGGTGAACAATTAAATTTTAGTGGACCGAGTAAAGCAGATTCCCCTATCTAATGTAGGTATGCCTCATCCAGTCATCTAAGGGGTTGAATTAAACAAATTGCACAACCCTCTTGCCTCTACACTGAAGCATTTCCTAGGGGCAATCAAACTGGAAGTGTACTTGATACTTTCATCTCTGCTATAACCGAGTCCTGGCAAGAGATAACTTCCAGGAGGAAGGGTTGATTTTGGCCCACAGTTGGAGAGATGCATTTATCATGTCAGCAAGACAAGGCGAGGGCAATGTGAGGCTGCTGGTCACATTGCACCTGCAGTCAGGAAGCAGCCAGAGATGAACTCTGGGGCTCAGCTGGCTTTTTAATCAGTCCAGCACCCCGGCCCTTGGGATAATGCTACACACACTTAGGGTGTGCCTTCGCTCCTTGGGTGAACCTCTCTGGACCCATGCAGCGGTGCAGAGATTTTTTTTTCCCTAGGCTGGTTCTAAATCCAGCCAGGTTGACAGTTAACGTTAGCCATCACAGAAACATGGTCCTGTGGGGCCTCAAGCCTTCAGGCTCACACTGGAACTATACCAATGGATTTCTGGACCTCCAGTTTGCCAACTACAGACCATGGCACTCACTGGCCTGCATTCAGTATCCTAATCAGTTCTGTTTTCTAGGGAACCCATCCAAAGCTCCATTCTGTATCACACAGGTGAACTATCTGGGGGTTCAAGGCTATAATACAGCTTACCAATGATAATGACTGTTAACTCTTTGTTTGCCGTGGTTTGTAGCTAGAACAAGGCACAGGTTCTGCTTGTACTTGAGTGGCTTCACTCACTGGGTGTTACCCAACTGTTACCGGAATGAAGCCAACAGGGATGGCAAGACACTAGGCTACAAAATCTCATTGCACACCCCTAACCTTGAAGGAGTGAAGAGGTGAGCAGGTCTCAGAACTGTGTAAGCCATTCAAGAAAGCCAAGGCCCTCACAAGGTCCATGGCCTGCAGTGAGCGATACAGCTGTTTTTACCCCATGGCCTGGCGGGATTGTGACAGAGGTACATCCCAGGTTTACTCTGCCTCCAAGCTCTTTCTCCACTATCTGAGCCTCCTGCCAGCCAATACAGGAGAAGGGCAGAGCGCACAGACACTCTCGATGGATGTGAGCCAGTCATATGCCATGGAGGGCGGAGACCAAGGACCAGCAGATGGAAAGAACCCCGAGGCAAACTACAATTCTAGAAAGCGTGTGTCTAGAGGAAAATGGTAAGATGAGCATTGATCTGTATTCCCATCCTTATTTTGTATCAGAAATAAAGAATGATGCAAGGGTCTTCAACCACAAAAACCATGAAGGCTATTCAGAATTCTCTAGGGAGCCAACACAGCTTGGCTTCCTAGGGGCAAACTGGGAGCAGGAACAGGGCTGCAGGCACCTCCTGGAATGGAAGGTTCAGCAGCCTGAACTCCTCTGGCTGCATGGAGGGATGTGCAGGCTGCAATGTGCTTTGAGGAAAAGGTGAGCAGGTCTCCACCCAGCACTGGGAGCAGGAATCAACCTGGTGCATTTCCAGCTCACTGAAGCCTTCTTCCCAGAGTTAGTCTGTTGGCTATAGAAACCAGGCAAATCTGCCTCTGTGAAAAGCTGCTGTTTTAAGGAATAGCCTTGCAATAAGCATATTTGTAAGGGAAGGTGCTAAATGGTAGCCCTGTGGCACTATGAGCTTGGCACCTGCAGATACCAGCCCCAGCACAGCCAGGCACCTAGGCGAGGCCCCGCCTTTGCAAAGCAGGAGCACATCAGATCGCAATGGTTAAAGGACAAGGAAGGAAGAAATTAACAGAATTAAGCCATAGCATTCTTCCTGATGGTTGGGATGTTTTTGTTTTGCTTGTAGAATGTAAAAAATGAGGTTGCTATTATTACACAGTGAATTTCAAAGTATCATTCTTAATAATACATTAAAATTTTTAAGTATGTCACATATGCAATAATAATGCCAGAATTACAAGACATACAACAAGCAAGAAAAGATTATAGAAACAAAAGACTTTGGCAAGAATCTTGCTACTTATAAAATTTAAATAAATTCCTTGGTTAATAGGAGGCTTCTCTTCCTATCACTCCCCCCACCCTGCCCCATGGGCCCCAACATCCAATAATATCCAATAAGATATTGCTGCATAATTGAAAAGTTTTCCAATATGAGCTCAGATAAAATAAAGTTTAAAGAACTCATTAGCTATATGTGATGGGATAGCAGACTCCCTACAGCAACTTTATTCATTTCCAATGAATAGAAAATTAATTACTGAAGAGAAAATACAGCAGTAACTTACACAGTGTAGAAAGAGGTATTATCTTGAACTTTTATTAACTATTTGTTCATTACAATAAATTACACTGGCCATGGAAGGTTCATCTGAATTCAAAATTCACATGTGATCACTAGAGTCAGACACTAGAATTCATAATGATGAAATCTTTTTAAGTCTCTGTAAAATATGTAACCTGAAAATCCATTAGCATTTCACTCTCATTCTGGGCTTTACAAACATGCACTCATATAGCTTCAAGTGGGAATCTTTAGGAGGTAAGTCTAAGGGAATATTTTTAAATTAATTTTTTACTTTTCAATCTTTTAGTCAAAAATCTAACTTATTTAATACAAGAACACATTAATCTTTAAAACTGAAATTGTATAGAAGAGATAAAATATAACTTGAAACTTGTGTAATACCAGTAAAATTTAGTAGATAATTTGTATTTTTTTGAAGGGAATTGAATGGTAGCTTGGGGGTGGGGAAGAAGGTTGCTTTATTTACTTTATTCAAGAAACTTGAAAACTTCCTTTCTCTAGATGTCAATTTAATATCAATGAGGCAGTTTATGGCTATAGAGCATTAAGAGTAATTTGGTACTCTTCCACTTAACCTGGTAAACAAAATATGTCAGAGAATGTCAATTGAACATGTATATTGCTGAGTAAATTTCATGTTAATTTCCCCTCCAAGCAGTATCTTATATCAGATACGACGAGATTAGCACAAGCAGGATGAGATTTAAACTATTATGCCTCAGTCGCTTTCCAGGCCCTCTATGTGTTCTGTCCACAGTCTGCCCAAGGAGCAACCAGCCCTTCCTCACATTCTTCTTTGCCATTCAAACTTAGCTTTCACCATTTCTTGAGTCTACTTCCTGGCCAGCATGTGGAGAGGAAGCTTTCTGATTTCATCGTTCACTGTGGTCACATCTTTGCACATGAGGTTTCCTTGTTTTGAAAGGCCTTTCTTTCATTCTGAGCCTTTCTCTCCTCTTGCAAGCACAGCCTCCTCTGTTCCCACCCAGGCAAAACTTAGCTGTTCTAGGATTGCATAGCATTGCTCAGCATTGCACCATCACCATAGCAGAGTTTAAACCACATGGCAGCTCTGGGGTCACACATCCATCTGCACTCCTAAGCTCTAAGACCCCTGATTCCTGTTTATACTTACCTCAATACCAGCACAGGGATATCAAAAGACTTTAATAAATCTCTGTTTAGTTAAGGAATGCTTAAATTAATGGCTGAAAACTGGAGTTTGCCTATTGAGAATCTGTTTTATAGACAAGAAAAGAAGAATGAATTATAAACTCTGTGTGTCTGTCATGTGTAATCTAGGGCAATGTTGTGAGCAAACAGAAGCAAATGAGCCCTTGGCATGACTGTCCATTTCCAGTTCCTGGACAGAGCCTGGGGGCTGCTAGATGCTTTATTAGTAGGGATGAGAGAGGCAGATAAGCAAAGAGAACAAGAGCTCACATGTTTATTCTTGGAGACAATATAATAGAAAGAAGCCAGAGCCAGGCTTTGATAGCCATCAGAAGTGAACCTTCACTCTTGGTTTGAAGCCTCACTGAGCAGGCACGAGCACGGTGCAGAGCTCGGCCCAGGCCGGTAGAGGGCAGCACACACTTCGTTAACAGAGCGCTTGGCTGCAGAGCCAGCTGGCAAGAAGCCCTGGGCAACAAAGAACCTAGGCTTTCTTCAGCTCAACCCAAAACTCTCTTCAGACCTCCTTATTCTTTAAAGACTTCGAGTGGAAGTCGTTTCATCAACTTTTACTGCAGATCTCAAGCTGTGACTATCTTTCTGCCTAGAGGGGTCAGTGGAAGAGGGCCTGAGACCAGCTCAGATTTTGCCATTTCTTATTTTCCATTTCTCCATGCTCTTGTCTTTAAAGCCTAAGAAATGAGATATGCTTCATAGATTAATTTTTGTAAAAAATATGGAGGCATAAATCGTATGTTTTAAAACTGCTTTTTTGTTTCTGCCCCTGTGGAAACCCAGGGGGTGTCTTGGGAGGAGTCCTGGCAGAACCAACACGTGCCTTCCATGAATCTGTCTTGCCAAGTGAGCCCAATTCCCCTGCCAGGAGTCTGCAGTGGGGCCTGGAAGGTCACCCCCACCCTGGTCTGTAGACCATCATTCGCTGGTGAGCAGAGCAGGGACGCCCAGCAGGTGAGGAGACTCAGGCTCAGGCAGCAAACTGGATCCATGTTGAGCCCTGGAGGATCTGTCATCAAACCACAGGGACCCCAAAACCATGGCCTAGGGGGTCAGCTCCTTGTATGCATCACACCTCTGCAGTTGGACTTCCTTCGCTTTGGTGATGGAAATCCCTGTTCACTTGACCTGATCCTCGTCTGTCAGTGCAGGCCGTGAATGACACAGGGTCCTTACCAGAGTGACATACCTGGCCAGCTGCAATCAGGGACCTGGTAGGAATGGATCATGCCAGCCGCTTCCACTTCCCTCACCTTGCTGTCTGATGTGGTTCATCCTGGTAAGTCTCCCATCTTGACAAGTCATCTTTTCTTATGACCTTTAATATAATAATAGTAGGCATGAATTAAATATGGTCGCACACCATATGCTTATCCCAGATTCAAGCAAATTTAAAATAAAAATATTTGAATTTTTAAAAAGAAAGAAGACAGGGACTAAGGAAATAGCTCAGTCAGTAGGTGGCTGGCCTTGCAAGAAGAAACCTGAGTTCTGTCCCCAGAACCCAGGCTTGGAGGGTGTCACCCAGTGCTGGGGGCAGAGACAGCAGGAACAGTGGGCCTAGTTGGTCAGCCTGTTTAGCCTCCTGGCAGGTTCCAGGCCAGAGAAAGACCCTTTTTCAGTTTAAAAACAATGTTGAAAATGCCTCAGCAATGACAGCTGAGGGACCTCTGACCTCCACGTGTACACACACACACACACACACACACACACACACACACTGACACACTTGCAAACACACATGCACTCACACACACACAAACACACACTCACATGCACATGCACACACACATGTGCACACACATACATACATGCACATACATGCACACAGGCACACACGCACACACATGCACATACACACACAGACACACACACACACACTTTGTAGTGAACATGAACGAGCTCTCTCCTGCCATCATTCCCTAAATGACACAGCATGTAAACTATTTGCATGCTGCTAAGTATTGTTAAGTAATCCAGAGATCATCTAAAACACACAGAAGGATATGTACACATTGTGAGCCAACAGGATATCGTTGTATGTAAGTGGCTTCAGCATGTACAGATTTGGACATACATGAATGTTCTGGAAGGCACTACTGTGCATTGGAATTCCTCAGCCCTTTCCAAGTCTCCGGACACTGGCTGTCACCGGGCTTCCTGGAGCTCTTCCTCATCAGGCCACCTTTATTCCTAGTGTTTTAATACAAGGCTGTCTAGTGTTAGGAATACTACTTGCATGATAAGTTGTATGCATGGATTTTCTAGAATAATCTCCACTGGTTAGTGTTTATTATTTTAATGGAGTAGTGATGAATTGTTTGGTATTTTTTATATAAAACATATGCCCTGAGATTTATCCATTTTCTGTTTTGGGGAATCTTTATCAACTTTCAGTGTTAACTTAATACTTTGTCATAAAATACATTTGGAAGTGTCCTTTCCTTTTCTCTAGATTTCTTTCAATGCTTTTAAAATTATTTTGCCCTGGTCCACCCATTCTCTCTCTCTCTCTCTCTCTCTCTCTCTCTCTCTCTCTCTCTCTCTCTCTCTCTCTCTCTCATCTCTCTCAAATAAGTAAATAAAAAATATATATTTTTGATAGAAGGATGAGTTGTGCATAGAAGTGGTTCAGTGAAGGGAGAGAGGCTGTGGAACAGCCCCATCTACCTCGGCAGGGGATTCCTGCTCCAACTCTCCATTTAAACTACCAACAGAGAAACAGGTTTCTCTCTGGCTCTGCCACACTTCGTCTCCTCTACCCCAACCCCCGACCCTACTTAACCTTTTCCACCCCAGTACTCTGGCCTTCTACTTCCATATTGCTGTCATTTCTTTCTGTTTTTGTGCCTCCATTGGACCTTCACCCTTTTAAATTAGCTCTTCTTACCAGTTTGTCTTTTCTGATCTTTTTTTCAAAAAGTTGTTTGTTTTACTCTTTTTCTAAACTATTAATTTTTAATTTTATCTTTTTATTCTTCTTGCTTATTTCATTTATTTGTCTAGCTTTTTGAGTAAATATATGTTTTAATTTTTAGCAGCCTAAGTAATATATATCTGAAAATATAAATGATACTTTGGGCCTCACTTCTGCCATCACAATGTGATGAGCCTTTGCTTTTGCTTTCAAGTACTATCCAAATTTTATTTCAATTTCCCCTATGATCCAGACCTCTAACACCCTC
Source organism: Zapus hudsonius (assembly GCA_004024765.1). NCBI lineage: Eukaryota > Metazoa > Chordata > Mammalia > Rodentia > Dipodidae > Zapus > Zapus hudsonius. The sequence continues at coordinate 47,553 of PVHP010006872.1, read as the reverse complement.
TAAATCTAGCAACATATCATTTAAAGTATTCAAGAAAAAAAAGACATTTTTGGCTCATGATGTGTTTCATTGTGACTTGGTCTGAAACATCCATTTGTGTTATTTCTCTGTTTTCGAAGGCTGGGTGTTCCTATGAGATGGTCTGTGTGGTCACCTTAGGTAGAACGCTCATGTTTTCTGTGCCCTTCAGAGTGTTCTCTTGCTGTGCTACTAAAATCATGGAGACATGCTAGAACCACACTATTGTTTCATTGTTAGCTCCTCGCTGGTCCACTCATTTTTGTTGATTTGATTTGATATAAGCTTATAAGATATGTAGAAAAGGGTGTACAAATTAGGCTTTTTACTTGTCCTTGCATCTCTTACGGATTTTTAATTTATGAAAAACCTCACTGAGCATTTGGGTGTCTAAATGCAACAGTGACTATGGTTTCAGCCATTACACTCTGCTTCTTCAGCTTGTGGCTTCGGGGACTGGATTCTGTCTTGTCCAATACCAGTATCAAAACTCTCCTCCCCCTCCCCCTCTTTATCCAGCTTACTGGGTTTGCCCTTTTAAAAACGCTCTGAATGCCTCTGGGGTTTTTGTGTGTCCTTTTATACAGAACAAAACTGAATTTCATTCTATTATCCAATCAAAGTTTTTAGAGCTAATGCCAGGTATTTGAATTGATGGTTATGACTGATATGTTGATGCCAATCCTGACAGATGGCTCATTTTCTTTGTTTACATTTCACTTTCAATAGTTACTTTAGAGTCTTTCTAAGTTTTGTACTTCCAAGGTCTAGATTCATACCCGCTCCTCTATAAATGTCTCATAGTCTTATTTGTAGATGCTGTCATTTGGCTCCATGCTATAAGCAAAATCGAAATGACTAGGTCACCCCCATTTTGCCCTCTTTCCTTTCCTCTTTGCATAATTGAAGGCTGCACCCTTTCTTTTTTAAAAATATTTTATTTATTCATTTTCAAGCAGAGAGATACAGGAGATAGATGATGATGATGATGATGAGAGAGAGAGAGAGAGAGAGAGAGAGAGAGAGAGAGCACCAAGGCCACCACCTTGTGGATCTGGCCTATGTGGGTCCTGGGGAATTGAACCCGGGTCCTTAGGCACTGGAGGCACGTGCCTTAACCGCTGAGCCATCTCTCCAGCCCAAAGGCTACACCCTTTCATACACAGGTGATACCTCTCAGGCAATCAGTATGTTCATATTCTCTGCACTTTCTGGTCCACTTTGTGTTAATTGCCTTAGATCTAAAATTTTCAGATTTATCAAACTGTACACTATTCTATTTCTGATACTTCTGTTTTAGTGTTTACTTAATTTTAATTAAGCGAGTGTCAAGAATTTGTAAGTCATTTCTTGGTTGTCTGAAGCTCATTAGAAGAAAGTCAAGCTTAGGGGATAAACAATAGCCATGGAAATAAGCTCTCATCTGGTTCCTGGTAACTCATAACAAATTCTGTCTGCATGGATGTCGGTCTGGTGAGACTAAGAACTAATCACACTGTAGGTCAGTTCCAATGGTTCATGGAGTCGAGGCCCAAGTTCAGCCCTATAATTCTCCCTTTCAAAGCAGGTAACACCTTAAAGAGAGAAATGAATGGCAGTATAAGACAGACAAGAATATTTCAAATAGAAAACAACAACAAAATAGGAGGACTGAGGTTACATAGTTGTTGCAGTCAGCTTTCTAGTTGCTGCTCAGAAAGAACCCAAGCAAAAGCGGCTTGTGGAGGAATGGGTTTATTTGGCTTACAGACTCGAGGGGAGACTCCATTCTGGCAGGGAAAACGATGGCATGAGCAGAGGGCTGGACATCGCCTCTGCCACAGCACTGCAAACAGCGGCAGGAAGGTGTGCCAAATGCTGGCAAGGGGAAGCTGGCTTATAAACCCATAAGCCCGCCTCCAACAACACAATTCTAGCGAGGTTGTAATTCCCTAACTTCCATCAGCTGAGGATCGATCATTGAGAACACATTCATTTGTTTGTGGGGGACACCTGGATCAAACCATGACAATAGTTGAGGAACTCAGCACCAAGAAAGGACAGTTCAGACTCATTGCTGACTTGTCCCACCAGGCCAGACCTGACAGGCGCAGGGGCCATAGTCTTAAGACCTTTCTGAAAGTGCCAGCCTGAAGACAGGTTGACAGCAATAGGTAATGCAGACTGTATTTTGATGAGTCGTCCTTGGGAACTAAGTGGAGACCCTTCTGGTGAGAGCTTTTCACTTAGACCTCGTGGGCTGGACAGATGGCTCAGGGGTTGAAGGTGCTTCTTTACTTAGACCTTGCTGTAGCACACAGGCCCACTGTCTCTCCTACATCTGGTAGAAACTCAAATGCAGGTAGATGCTTCTGTAAACTGTTTAATAGAAGGTATGTCCTCAGAGGAATTATCACTAAGGAGATGCTGGAGTTGGAGTGGGGAGTGGTGTGGCACCCTGTGGCTGGTGAAGAGTGATGTCGCTTACCCTGTTTGCTGTAAGCTGGAAACTTAGGGAGCTACAGAAACTGTCAGTTGTTAATCACGTCTTAGCCACTTTGGTCCCGTTGTCACGGGGCTCTGGTTTGGTTCCCAGAGCAATTGCTAAAGGCCACAGCGTGGCTGCATGTACTAGACATGGCTGGCCTCCTGGGCAGGTTGCTGTGTTGTTCGCAAAAATTTTATTTTTACATGGTGTTTGTCCATTGTGTGTTTGCTTAGATGGTATTTCACTATGAAAAGACTAAGTCCCCAGGCCAACGTACCTTTGAATTTCTAGACTTCTAATCACTAACTGTAACCTTAGGTGAATCACTTACTCTCTAGAAGCTTCTGTCGGCTTACATAAAAAACAATGGAGTTCATTCAGAACACAGTTTCCAGCTTCCTATTGTGAGTCTGTAGACAGATGGGAGAAAATGTTTCTGGGGGAGGAACATGTAGGCAAGATGGCGGCTACACAGAACCCATATTACTTCTGCAGCAAACGCAAGTGTGCGACTGTATGTGTTACTTCCCCCGCTGCTGTGACAAAATTGTGACAGAAACCATGTAAGGGAGGAGGGCTTACTTTGACTTAGGGTTTCAGTCCATCAGAATGCAGAAGACATGAGGCTGAGCTTACCCACATCTTGGCAGACAGGGAAAATGAATTGGGCCTTCAACTAGACGTGTGTATAATTTTCACAGACCAATGCCCCTAACCACGAATTTCTACCAGTCAGGCTTCATGACCCAAAGGTTCTACAATATCCCAAAATAGTGTCTGCCACCAGCTGGAGACCTAGGGTTCAATGACATGATTTGTGGGGGGCATTTCACATTCAAACCATGACAACGATGTTTGTAGTTTGGTAAGTACTATCTAGCATGTATCTTGCTGAGAAGAAAAACTGGTTGAAAACCACTGGTCCAGTGAATCTTTCAGGTTCATTCCCCTCTAATTGGATTAAGGAAAATGCTCAGCTATATACTCCCCACCTCTCAGTCTGTACATGACTATCCCTAGCATTTATGAGAGTGAAAGCAAAAGCAAACACGCTTCTAATGATCTTTGTGGGGTCAACTGGCAGGTACATGTTGACCAGAGGCCAAGATCAAATAAGGGTATTGATTAAGTCATTAGGTTCTGCCTGGTTCTCCAGTCTGCTTGACTTTAATCTTTTTCTCTTTCTCAGGTGCCCAATTGTCCTCATGCAGCCACTGCCCTTACTAAAAGTTAAGTTACTACTACTGTTTATTTCTGAACAAAGTGTGAAGTGAAATGCTACATGATGCCCCCCTTCAGATGACTGAAATAATGGGCCACCATCCATCCTTTGAGGAGTTTCTAAAATTGTGAGAAGTTTTTCTACCTCACATAGTTCTATATACACAATGTCTAATCAGAAAATATCTATTGTTCCTAGTAGATATGAGGCACTCATCTAGGTCAAAGGAAACTGATGAATTGATAGCTCTCACTGGAGCCTACATTCCAATGCTAAATACAAAATGGACTTAAATACATGATCTTCCAAAGGTGTTAACATCTATGAAAATAAAAGGATATATTTGGTGATGAAGGATGTACAGAAAGTAGCATAGAAAACTTCTTTGATGAATTACTATTTGAGAAGAGACGGAAGAAACAAAAGAAAGAATAAAGACAAAGAAGGAACAAAAGCCTGATACTATAAGCATACTTGGTATACTCCAGACCAATAGGACACTGTGGTCCAGGACCACTGTGGTCGGTACTGAGTCAGGGAAGATGGCAGAATGTCATCATCAATTTAGAGGCCCAGAGAAGCAAGACCAAAGCACATCTTTGGGAACATGGTAAGAATACGGGCTCACTGTAAGATAAAAAAGCATTGGGAATTTTGAGTAGAAGTGCAATAATGTTGCAAAGTGTCTTTCTAGTTGCCACATTGAGAAGAGATAAGGCATCAAGGATATAAACAGAGAGCCAAGCCATGTAACTATAAAAATAACTTGACTTGGATTTAAGAGAAGCAACAAAAAGAATAAAAAGTCATCTCATTTGGAAGTATGAGGAAAATCAAAATTCAATGGTGCCTCCACTATCAGTGGAACATGTTAGAAGGTGGAGGGCAGCTAAAACACAGTTCTGAACATTGGATGAATTATCAAGAAGATACCTTCTTAAACACAATAAGAGTTTAGGGATAAAGTCAAAATGAGAAGTGTGCATTTGAGAATTAAGTTTGTGCATGGGATATATTACAATGAAAATTGGTGAAATCAACTATGTATGAGCAGGCATAAGAGATGTGGAGACAGGCCATCAGCTCTTCCAATCTGCAACCTGGAGAATCAGGTGAATCAGCAAAAGATGTTAGGAAAGAGGAAGCCTTAAGGGACAGTGAAAACTCAGTCTAAGTGAAGAAAGTGGTTCAACAATGGAGAGACTCAATCAATCTGCTAGGCAAGATGTCATAGCCACATGCCACTGGGATGAATTTCCAAAACAGGCACAATTTGGGGAGGAAAGTACTTATTGAAATAACAGATCCAGGGGAAGTTCCAAAAATGAAGAAAAAGGCTGGCCCCCTTTTCACAGATCCAAGCAGAGAGACAGAACCAGCACCAGTAGCGGGGGGGGGGGGTGAGGAAGAGAGCTTTCCTTCCCCTCAAGATTCCTTATATTTAGTCTCCTTCTGGAAGGTCCACCCACTCAAGGGGAAGGGCTAACTCGGCAGAAGGGACCTCCTCCCTTCTCCAAAATCCCAAAAGGATTTTGTCAATCCTTTCTGCCAGGAAAGCTCAAAGACCCACCCAAGATTACTGTGGATTATTACACAGGTCAAGTTGACAAACTTAACCATCACACAAGAGGAGCCAACTGGTACATTAGTAGCATGTCGATGACAGAGGAAACCACCCATTTTCCCATGAAATATGAAGCCCCACTCACAGAAGAGAAACCTGGTCCAAAGCCCTTGTCCGGGGAGGTCCTAGGTCCTAAGAAAGAACCTAATACATTATTAGGTTAGATGGGCATGTTGTCCAAACTATCTCCAAAATATTTCTGTTTATGCCCGTAGATTAGTGCTGCTCTCAGCCCAGATCAGAAAAATTCCTCTTTGTGGTGGGCAGAGGTTAATGCAGTGAAGTGCTGAGGATAAGTGAGTATGTGCTCAGCCTTAAACAGAACATCTATATTGAAGGGAAGATGCGACTCTCAGAGCCTGGGAAAATGCTTTCACACAGAACCCAGGATAGCACTTGGGAAAATATTTTACATACCTGAAGAGCCCTATTTCAGATAAGGCCCTCTTGAAAAGAGCTCTGCAGTCAACCCAATCCACATTCCTATGGTCACCTTTTGTCCCTTGATAGACAGACCCCCAGGAGGCCCAGGTACAGGCAAACTGTATCTACTATCTTTATAAAGAGCCTGCAGAGGTCTTTTTGGGGAACAGGACTTCAGATATGTCTGTTCACTCTCCGCTAACGTCTCTGCTAAATAATGGTAACCTTGTCTGAGCTCAGTCTGGTTCTATCTTCTGTCTCAATTTTTTCCAACATATATCACCCCTTCCATGGCTCAAGAAATATCTTGGAAGAGAGGATACACAGAATGTAAGAGCAAGAAGGGAGGAGTGATGTGGAATGGAGACTTCTGGACACATTAAGACTGCTACCCTCATGAACTCACAGCAGCTAGGGTTTCTTGCACAAGAAAGAGACTGTCAACCTTCCATTGTGGATGGAGGAAGGGTCATGGACTCCACAGCTCCCAAAGGAGCTATGGGCAATTAATGACTGCTGGATCCAGAAAGCCATGTTCTTCAGTGTTGTAGCCACTAGTAAATTGCCCAAGCTCCAGCTACTAACCCCAACCTATGCTAAGTCAAGCAACCCCAATCTAACTTAGATGGTCACAAAAAGTCTTTTAAAAAGGACATGAATGCAGAATAGGCACTAGTTGGGAAGGAGAAGGGGTTTAGCAGGAGTGTGAGGGAGAGAAGAGAGTGACATGAGAGGTAAATATGATCAAATACATTTATGCATGGATGAGATTCCCAAAGATAAATAAAAGATAAAAAAATACTTTAAAAAATCTAGAAATTATCTACACAGAGTGATCCTAGCAGGAAAGATGAAAATCTAAATGACTTTGAAATGGCAGGATGTTGATTCCAGTGGATGTTGAAAGCAGAGGCTTTGGAGGATTAATCCAGATTAAAAATTCAGAGTGAAATCAAGAGAGAATTGGAGCAGGGGAAGTAAAGGCATTGAGTAGGTTTGATCTGTGCTGGAAAGGGAAATAAAACAATAGGGCTGCTTTAAAAAAAGAAGTTTCTTTTTTCTTTAATTTGAAGTTTTTAAGCTTTATTACATGGGAAGGGAATTATCAGTGAGATAGTTAATGACACGGGTGAGTGAGTGAGTGTCTACAGGATTGTAATCCTTGAACAGCCGGGAATGGAGGTTAACCCATGTCCCAGTCCAAGGACTGAATGATGGGTAAATGGAAAGTTCAATTCAACAGGAATGGAACCTTTAAAAAGCGGGGCCTGGGGAGAAGTAATTAAGCTATTGAAGGTGCTGACTTCCAAAGAATTGAAGTAATTCACACGAGACTGCTTAGATCTTAGAGAACTTTTGTGTAAAAATGAGCCTGAAGTCTGAATCCCTCCCTGGTTTCCAGTCTTGTCATGGTATTTATTCTCTCACACATTTCTACCATGATGTTATCTGTGCAATGCTGTCTGCACTTCCAGCCTTTAAGACTTCTGAGCTAAATAGCCCTGGTGGGTTTTTGTTTATTTTTTGGGTTGTTTGTTTGTTTCTTTTTTGTATAGTATCCACCTTCTAATATTCTGTTGCAGCAAGAGAAAATAGTATTGAGGACTTAGGTCATAAAATTTCCATACTTTCATAAGTGACTGAACAATATGATCATATTTTTTACTCAAATATTGGCCAGTTATTTCTTAATGAGTATTTGTGGATCAGCTGAATCACCCTCGGCCCTGTGAGCAGCCCCGTGATCATAGTGCAGCTTACAATCTGGTGGGAGATGTGGGGTGGAAAACAACAACCACTCTTCTGTGGATTGACTAGGAGAGACATCGTCTTTACAGTGGCCATCGCTACCAGCTACCTTTGAGCCTGACCCCCTTAAACTTGTGTCCTTTTCTACTAATGAACGCACCTGAATATAATGTTACACCTTCTCATCTTCACTTCAGAAAATGTAGTGACCATCACTATTACTAGTACATGTTCAAAATGCCAAAAGACATAGTAAGTGATTCATTTGGACAAAGGTTTGAAGGGTGACTTGAAACCATAAGCATATACCACAAAGAAAACAAATGAAATTCCAGAGGCACGAATGGGTAATTCGGCTAAGGGTAACCTGATAAAAGAGGCAGTATTTATTAGTCAGATAAATGGGCATTGTTGAGGGTTTTTTTTTTTTTTTGGCTTTAGAAAGATAAAGAATGATGTGTTTGGATTTTGCTGAATGAAGGAGTGAGGTGCCCATGTCATGGTTGAGAGGCTCCTGGTGACCTGCTCTGGAGCACAGACAGCAGTGCTGAGAAAAACATGCAATGAGCCAAGTGTATCATTTGTTTTCCCAAGTGTGCAATCGACAAGGCTTGCTAACGCTCTTGTAAGCAGTGTGAGTGAGCACAAAGATAGAAAAGTTCATGATTTTCCTACGTGGATAGTGATAATTAGAATTATAGGAAAAAGCCAGGCATGGTGGTGCGCACCTTTAGTCCCAGCACTCAGGAGGCAGAGGTAGGAGGAATGCCATGAGTTTGAGACCACCTTGAGACTACATAGTGAATTCCAGGTCAGCCTGGGCTAGAGAGAGACCCTGCCTCAAAAACCAAAACAACAGGAATTACAGGAGAAATAGAAAATGCCTTTTCTTCTTTTATTTTCTGGGGGGAAGGCATAACTAAGTTTGAGACTGGTGTTTGATGTCTAGGTATAGACTGGATTGTAGAAATAAATAAGCATGCTGCTCGGGATCCAAGTGTAGAAGTGATTGGCCAGTAAAAGTCATGTGCAGCAATAAGCCCACTATCGCTCATTAACTCCAGTGGAAATGACGAGTCCAGTCAAGATGAGACTGTGAAGGAAGACGTCATGAACTGTTAGGAGCTCCGGGCCTGAATCTAGGATGCTGCCTCAGCCAGGAGTCACACAAGGCGGCTTTGGTGAGTTCTGTTTCAGTAGCACATAGAAGATAATGGATACATAGCAACGAGGTATATAAAAAAATAAGAGTTGGTCACAAATATTATGTACCCCAAGATATGGAAGTGATGGTGAGGAAGTATCACTCTAGGGTAGGCAATAAAAGGGATGAGGTTAGAGAGATTTTATACTCCAATTCAAATAGCTCTCTCGCTCAAATCTGGGTTATATATCACAATAGATGGTCTACCTGTGGACAAATAAGAAAATAGAAGAGCCCACCGTGGAATGAAGTCCGATGATACACAACTCAGTTACAAGGCCCTGGGCACTTTCAGGACAGTATGCTCTAAATATAAAAAGCATGCAGTGATCTCTCTGCCTAAACCCCCTCTTGAAACTGTAATAAAGAAATAAATCCCAAATATAGAGCTTAACCTAAATCCCTGGGTTCTTTACCAAGCATGTAAAAGAAGAAAGACAAGTACAAAAAGGTATATCTCCTAAATTTCTCTTTCATAATTACTCTTTGATAAAGCTATACATGCACAGCTCATGGAAGAATGCCATTTTGGATATGATTATTCAAACTCATTACATAGCTTTTTTTCTCTAAATGACACTTTTTCTTTAAATAAAGATTAAACAAACATTATTCATATGGCACTTTCCCACGATTTCTAAATATAGCTCATTTAACTTCCCAATAATTTGGTGGAAGTATTTGGAACCAATAATACTGGTATGATCACTAAGAAGATATGAACACAAGACCCAGGGTTACATAATGAATTTAGCCTTATGATCTAGCTAATGTAAAAGGCAGTCATGATTTCATGAAATCCAGGAATTTGACTACTGTGCTCTTTTGAAGTTATCTTAACAGACTTGTTCCACAAATAATGCTTGGCCTTATAGAGTTCCATTTAATGGTAGACTTGAGAAGGCTCATACTATTTTCATGGGCTTGCATTCAAATTTTATTTTATTTTATTTATTTATTTATTTATTTTTAAATTTTTAAAAAAAATTTATTGTCCATAATGAGTTACAACATTTAGTGGGCAAACAATGAGTTGTTATCCCCAATTCCCCACTGTCCTCCCCTCCCCCCTCCACTGGATAACCTCCTCCATGGGTCGTCTGGATCAGTCCTTGTGACAGGGGACCATGGATAGCCTAGTATTCAGCCAGGTTCTCCTGGCCATGCCTCTGGATAGTCTCCCCCACCACGGCTCTTACAATCTTTCCGCCCCCTCTTCCGCATAGTTCCCTGAGTCGTGGAGGATGAGTATTAAGGCTGCTTTAAGGTTGTGAGCTTAGAGGTCTTTGTGTCGAAATCATTGGTTTCTGTCTCACTGTCTCAAATTTTAAATAAAGTGAGAAGATTGCATTATTTCATAATATATGCCATATAGTAAATATATAGTAACAACATGGAGAAAGAAAAAAATAAGCATTCAAGATACTATAGGAAATTTCCTATTAAATTCTCCTCAAATGGTGGTGTAATGTGAGAAGTGAATGTAATTCAGCTTTAGGCAATGTGCTAGGAAAATGCATGGCAGGAAGAGATGAATAAAGGAAGAATTTAAGATGCCCAGGCATGTGGGTAATAACAACTTCTTTCACATCTCTGATAAAGAGGTATTAAATAGGAGGGAAATATTTACTAATAAAACAATAAATCAAAATGGCTGCATATTAGACTTACAGAATCAACCCCATTACATTCTTCCTTATGAAATGTTCAAAGGATCTTTTAGAATATTTTGAGCAGGTTTACACATTTATAGAGACCTAGAAGATAACACTTGGAAAAATAGCTCACTGTCAAGGAAAAAAAGTTTTGCTGAGCTCTATATTTATAGAGTTTTCATTATTACAATGAAAATCTATATGCACAAAGAAAACCTATGGTTTTAGAAGCTGGAAGTCTAAACAGTGTGGCAAAGGTTCTGGAAGGATCCCCCGGACTACAACACATCAAGGAGGGGCTAGGTGTCTATAATTATGTGGTCTGTCTCCTGCTCATAAAGCCACCAGAAATGTGTTATGGGGACTGCTCCACCCTAATGGCTAATCAATGACATCCTAAGGCTCCAGCTCTAAGCATCAGAGTCAGAATGGGATTCCACATTCTTCATGCCATTAACATTAGCTTTAGGGGTTAAATTTCTGCCTAAATTCAGTGAGAAAAATGATACCAAAGTCATACTGGCTTTCTTCCTAATGAGCAGGACACTGTTTCCACTGTCTGAGCCTCATTTCACTGTTAATGCTGATACACGTGTCCTGTGGATATTGATGGGCTAACCTTAGATTTATGGTAAGCTGATGTTTGCCATTAACCTTCCAGATTTCTTATTTGGAATAGACTTCTGTAACAAAACATAGATTAATAAGAGAAAAACTCAGAAGTTTATTAACTTGTCTATTTCCAAGATAAGTAGGAAATACGCAAGGAATCAGCGACTTTTCAACAGGTGGTTTGGAATTCCAGTTCATTTAGCATCTGCAAAAAAACAAGAATACTCGAGAGCTCTAGCAGGAAGGGATCCTTGCGTCTGTTGAGCCAGTAATTGTGGGTAGGCAAATAAATCGCAGATAAATTTGTTAGTAGAGTGTCTTAATTATGATTCTTCTGTTCTCCTTTCCAGTCATGTGACTAAAGTTGTCTTCACTGGGTAGCTTTTGTTCTCTCTCCCTGTAGAAGAGGGAATCAAGACAACTTCAGACTGTGTATACTTGCAAGCTGATTTGAGTCAAATGGAGGGGCTGAGCATATTCTGGCATGTGCTTCTTCTTTAATGCCATCGGCTTAAAATAATATCTACATGAAGGAAGCACATTTAGGCACAGTCAGGACTCCAACACTACCATTGTCTTTGCACATGAGGGATTACAACTTGAGCCATGCTGTGGAAAAAATTGTGATGTTATGCATTTGCTTCATTTATTCATTTTCTTTGCAGAATTTTCTTCACATGAATCAGAAAAGATCTTTATTGTATCAGTTACTTTCTCATTGCTGGGACAAAACACCCAAGCAGAAGCAGCTTAGGGAAGGAAAGGGCTTATTTTGCTTATTGTTTCAAGGGAAGGCTTCATCATGGTGGATAAACATGTCTGGAGCAAGAAGCCCAGCGTCATATGGTCACATTAGCAGGAAGGAATTAGAAAGAGCCAACAGGGCTGGGTTAGAACACCTGAAAGAATGTCCATAGTGACATACTTCCAGCAAGGCACCACCCTCTAAAAGTTCCACAGCCTTCCTGAAAAGTGCCACTACCAACAGCTTAAGTTTTCAAACACATAAGGCGATGGGGAACATTTTACATTCAAACCACCACATTTATAAATTCCCAAATTGTTTCCTATATGTAGAAAAGTAATTGCTTTACTTGGTGATAATGTTGGTAGTGTTTCTCTTCCTGAGCATCCAGTTATCTGTTCCACAGGATGAGACAAAGTGACTTTGAACTTGTGGGTTGCATGAACATGGAGTGTGTTCTCTATGTCCATGTGTGCCTGCATGCGGAGGCCAGAGGAGAGCACTGTTTCCTTCTCTATCATTCGCCTGTGTGCTTTCTTGAGATAGCGTCTCTCACTGAACCTTGAGCTGTCATTTTGGGGCAGAATGGCTGGCCAGTGTGTCCCAGGTTTCTACTGTCTCTGCTACTGACAGGGCAGGGCATTTGCCAGCATGGATAGTCATGCTAGCTTTTGTGTATATGTGTGTATGTGTGGGGTAGGGGAGTGTGGTGGGGTCCTGGGTAATTGAGTTCAGGGCACACTCAGCCCCCTCAGGTCCGTGTGCTTGTGTGGTAGTTTCTTGTACCCACTGAGCAGACCCCAGCCTATGAACTTCATTCTTTCACTGTTCTCATTGGCTAAAATGATGGCCAAGGACAAAATAAAGACTGGGAATTTTTGTCAGCCACAGAACTGGAACCGTGTTAAACTATGCTTGGTCATTACGCTTCCTGCTGAGAGTTGGAACAAACCAGACTTCAAAATGTCGTCATGAGGAAAACAAATTCCTTAGGAGAGAAAATGATTTGTCTTTCTCAAGATTAACTCATCATTAAGAACAAATGTCTGGAAAATAAAACTGTTCTTCAATTGACATTGTATATTTGCCCCTTTCATTAGCATTAGAACAGACTTTGTAAAGGAAAATCTACATGACTTTATTAGCTCTCTTGATCACTTGCCAATCTGTAATTAGTGAAGTTGCAACAGTGTAAAAGATTTTCAGAATGCATAATGAAAACAGGAGAAAATCATGTCTCTTGAACAGTAATCAATTTCTCTAACAACTATCTTAAAATTTTATTTTTAAAGCTAGGCTAGACAAGGATATTCATACTTCTAAAAAAATGACCTTAAGTTGATATGAGTCTAAGCAGAAGTTGTATATGTTTGTTTTACTCTTTCAAAGTTTGCATCCTACCTAGACGTGATTATCAAGCACATATTCAACAATATGTATCATTGTCTAATGGAGACTTCTCTGCTGACTGTGCTTTTCCAATGAAAACCAAATGAAGGTAACATTAAAATGATATAATCCATACATTTGAAAGTTTTAAATAGAATGCTTGCTTGTTTTATGAGACACTGACTTGGATTTGATCTTTATCAATGTTGACCCCCAAGTCACCTTGCATGCCTCAAATGAAGGACTCACTGTTTAATTCTTTTTTTTAATGGCACTAATTTGATTCATTAACAATAAGATCAGGTAAAAATCGACATATAGAGCACTTAGTCTTTAGAAAACGTTACTTCTTTGAACAATCAATTTCATTTTACATATACTACCTCATTGAGCTCTAACATTGGTCAAGGATGGTGTTATCTACATTTTGCAGAATAGCAAACATAAATAAATAAATAAAACTTGAACCCATCTTAAGACTCAATTGAGTTTGCTGTGCTAACAGCATGAGAAAAATTTGAATTTTGCTCCTGCTAAATTCCTAAAGGGATTATTCTCTATTAGCCTCTGTATGAGATAGTTTTTCCCCATCATCGGTTTCCTTTCCTCATTCTAACTCAGCTGTCCTCACAGTGACATGTGTGAGTAACACTGGCTAGATTTTACCTGGCAGCAAAGTTCAAGGTAGCTTTGGTTTTTCTGACTGGTTATGCAGAGGTTCACTGTGGAAAAGAAAGTGTGGCTGATTGATAAAAACATCTAGAATTCTCTCTTTTTTTTTTTTGTAAAAGCTAATCTTAAGATAGATTTCTCAGTGAAGGTAACAGCTTGCCTTGACAACTTGGTGAGAACAGTGTCATCATTTGACACAAAACATATGGCAGGCATTAATTTTCAGTGTCAGATCAATTCATTGACCACAACTATTAAGAGCACAAGAGACTGGACAATTAATTCCTTTTTGACACAAAATTACTATATAATAGAACCATAGCCCTTCCTCCTTGTCCAACCCGTGGTCTACACTGTGCTTTCAGAGGTCATTGAAAATCCAGGGTATGAAACCTTTGACCAAAACTTCTTTTATGCTTCTATAATTGTTTGATTGGCTTGTGCCAAATTCCTGCTTTCTTTTTTAAATGTTCTCCCATCCTTCAAAAAGTGTTATTTCTAAAAGAAATATGTCAGAAAATATGAACCTAATTTAACATTCATTACTCTGCATAATTTGATCAATATTTTCTAATTGAGGAACATGTCTCCATTTATGCACACAGTATCTAAACTGACATATACATTTGAAATGCATATATAAATATATATAAATGTGAGTGTTCGTTGACTGCTCACTGCACACAGATATTAAACTAGACATATAGAGCTGACTAGTGGTGTAAAGGCCATTCAGTGGCTTCCTCTTACTCTTTGAGGACACATAACAAAAGGGAAAATTTCAGAAAATATGAACCTAATTTAGCATTCATTACTCTGAATAATTTGATCAGTATTTTCTCATTGAGGACCATGTCTCCATTTTATGCACACAGTATCTAAACCGAATATATATAATCCTATATAATCTCTCTCTATAAATATACATATATAGAGAGAGAGTCAGAGAGAGAGAAAGAGAGAGATTCTTGAAATGCATATATAAATATACATTTCTATTTAATTTGGCTTTTGCTGGCTCCTATCAGGAGTAGGCAGTCTCCTGAGGCTAAAGTTTATCTGAATCATAAAGTTTATCTCCAGAGAGAATTCGACAGCTAATAATGCAGCTATAGGATATGAAAACTGTTTTCTGCATTTGTTTTATGCTGTATCCTCAAAGAGTGAGAGGAAGCCATTGGATGGCCTTTACAACACTAGTCAGCTCTATACGTCTAGCTTAGTATCTGCGTGCAGTGAGCAGTCAATGAGTACTTATTAAATGAAAGAATGAGTCCCTTTTAAAGATATGGTGGCAATGTCTAATTTGCATGAATTGATTTCAGCGAGTTCGGAGCAGATCGTATTTGTCAGTGTTAGTTGTGTTCACTTTCAGTTAACAAGGCAAAGACTCAGAAGGTAAGCAGTGGGCTAGCTGTGTGTGCTGTGGAATCCCAGCGGCACTCTGGATGAAGGAGGGACACATACAGAAAAATCAGTCTGACTTGGGTGTTAAGAATGTGGGCTCCAGGGGCCCAGGATCTGGATCCAAAGCCTAGTTCTGCCATACACTAGCTCTTAGAGCTTGAAACAATAGTTTACACTCTATATTTAATGGGGAAAATTATAATAGTATCAGTTCCATAGGTTCAACATGAAAGACCAAATGAGTTAAAAATCACTAAAACAGTTCTTGACATGATGTAATTTTATGGACCAAGAGAGTCAGGGAACCTCTATCATTGTTACATAATTGTCACTTTCTCAATGAGTTTTACTTTTAAAAAATTGTTCTTTCTCCTCCCACCTCATTGGGATTAATAGGACTATATGCATGGAGGACTCGGTTTGGACCTTTTTATGACTCTGTGTGATGTGGCAGACACCGTGCTAAATCCTTTGGGCTCACTGCACCATCACTTATCCTGTCCAAGTCTAAGGAGTTAGCCAGCTGCTAGGACCCAGAGACGCCTCAGTCCTGGACCACCTCCCCATTCTAATAGTTGCAAAATTCTGAGGCTAAGGAGGGGCTGGGGAGTGGGGAGGAAAACCAGCTTCAAAGAGCCTCCATTAAGCTGGCAATACTTCCAAGGTATTCCCAGTCTTCATAGCTCATGAGCTCTGACACCTTTAAAGGACGCTCCTTGCTTGGAAGCTCCTTGCTCTTTCAAGTCCCAGGAAGTCTGTCCCTCCAATCCCAGCTTTTTTAGACCCTGATTGAACTGCCTTTTCTGAAATTGACCTTTGGCCTTCCTTTACACCTGTGAGCTCTGAGAATTCCCTCTTAGATGCTAAGGATGCTGAGGCCTAGTTCCCCTTCAAGAGGATCAGTGAACTTACTGATTTTCATGGAGGATGTTTAGACTAGAACTCATATCCAATTCAGAATATTATTTAACTCAAAATGATAGGTTTTGAGTGGAATTGGACAGGTCTCAAAAAAACTCTTCTATTTACTATCTGCCACAGTGCCAAAAATGTCATCTTTAAGATTGACTCCCATAGTTTCTCCTTTTTCCCTATATGTTTTGGTGATTGTAGTTAAAAAGGATATGTTGACCTAGAGCTCAATATGTAATCTGGCTAGTCTTGAATCTCAGCTGCTTGAGTGCCAGGATTACAGGCATGAATTTACCACACATAGAGAGTCCTTTAATTCTTAATATTATTTTCTAAATGCCTTCCAGCATTTCTTCAAAATGCACAATTCATCAGACCCTGTACCTCAAAGCTACTACGTTGTAGCTACTACATAAATGTGAGATGCTAGGATCTCGTTATCCTATGTTATCCTAGGTTATGTTAAACCTTCAAATTTAATCTTAAATTCACACTTATGACAATATAATGATGAACTAAACTGAGATTCAGAGAAGATCATGTAGCTTGGAGGTCACTAAGAAGTAGATTCAAATCACATTCCCACTGTATTTCCAACCTCTCAGCTCAAACTATGTTCCATGAATTTGTGATTTTAAATTTAACGTTTAAATTCACCCAAATAATCTGATGCACTTACTTTTTTCTCTCTCTATGTGGTTGTTTTGATTTTGTATAAACATGGATGCTGTTCACCAGTTAATTCCAAAGGCTTCTTAAATGTCAGGAGTTGAGGCGAGACTTCATGCCTCTCAAGTATCTTCACAGGTCATTAGTCCAAAGGACTTTCAAACCAACCCTGCAGCCTCTAGTGACTCCAAATGCCAATTAAACAGATGCCCACACTTGCTAATATCTACTTATGGCCCAAGGAGTAAATCTTATATGTAGCTCTGCAGATTTGACTATTGAAAGACTAATGGGCCCATATAAAATAATCTTCCAACTTTTGGGCTTAGAAAAGCCCTAAAAACAAATTAACTTTAATGTTTTTCCAAGGTTTGTTAACCTTGCTTGCTCAACAGCTGCTCTGCTTTCATAATGAAAGAGAAAGGCAGTCTTCACGGCCTGAAGGTTGCCAACACGCAGGGCAAACAAACTTCCTGTGCTCCTCGCCTGTTCCCTTGCCACGATGTATGAGATGTATGATTGTCCCATTCCAAAAGTCTCGGCACATGTACATCTCAGCAGTGATGAATGCCACACATCTACTGCAAATAGGGCTGCAATGAAATTTAATGTTCAGCTTAGATGCTCCAGTCCTTATTAGAAAAGGTCACGGATTGTCCTGGTCTGATGATTAATGCAAGCTCTCGCATCTTTATGGGATATTTCTGCAATATGTGCTGCCTAACTGACTGTTTGTTCCTCATTTCAGCCTCTACCAATGTTTAATACTCTACATGAATTTTGATGGGTGGAAAAAATGCCATGTATCAGCTTCAGGTTTTGGGGATTGCCCTGTTTTAGAGGGGAGGAAAGTTAAATCATGGGGTCCAAAAGGAACTGAAAGCCCACTTTGATAATTTTCCTCCCAGTTTTCTTTAAATTTATGCTGATAGCGTAATTACTATAATAAACAAGTCTCTTCAGAAGTCCTTAGAAAATGCAAGCCAGAAGTAAAATGTTTTTCAGAAACTGATGAGTTACATCATGCCAGTCCAAAAGTAACAAGTAATCTGCTATTTCCTTGTTAGAAAAAGCAGCAATTATTAAGCACAAATCCTCCACAGCTTACCTGATAATGCTAAACATTACACTGCTTGTAATATTTTCTAAGGTCAGGTAACTTGTTTTAACTGTTCCCTGTCTAGAACCAAAGAACATAACAGATTTGATTTTCTCTCTCCCTCTATCCACACCCATCCAAATAACCTCTCTGTATCACCCACACAAATTTAATTCATCTGGATTTCTATTGCTCTTGTCTTTGCTTCTTATTTTCCCAAAGTAAATAATCTAGGAAATAACACGTGGTTAAATTATATAATTCAATTAGAAATTAAATTAATGTCATATAACTTTCAGCTAGTTATTCAAATGTATTCCCAACTTCCTGCTGTTGCCCCACAAAAATTTTAAGGAACTTTTAGTTTTACAAATAGAAGGAATATTTTTTTTAGATGTAGTTCACTCAGAGGTATTTGTCCATCAGTCACAGGACTCTTTCCTCTGTGGTCTTTTTCTTCCTGGGCCTACAAATGGGATGTTGAAGCGCTATACAGTAATTTTACGTGAGTTACATCTCCTAACAATATCAAGTTCAGCATCTGCTTTCAACATTGTTTTGTGTTTAGTCACTTATGTTGGTTACAAAGAACTGATCCAATTGTCAACACTCAAAGTGAAAGAGTCAATTATATAGATCCAGCCCAGAGCCAGGAGAAAATGTAGGTGTTGAAATAAGATTTTATCTTCTTCTTTTTTTTAATAATACAATCCCTTTTGATAAATAGGTTAAATGAATTTAGCTTAAATGTCATGGACTAAGTTTGGATGTCGCCATGTAGGATATAAATATAAAAGTACTACCAATAAATAACATAAATTTGCATTTGTTGAATATCATCCAGTGATGTCAAAGCTTCCCTTTCCACAGTGTATAAAGTCATCTGTGAAAGTGAATGGTGTGCTATATATGCTATGATGTCGATGGCCTAGTGATACCATCAGGTCCAGAAATATTTACCTACCCGCTTGGCCCTGTGAGCAGCTTGGTGAGGAGATGTATTTGGAAATAGATCTGATTCATGTGCTTAAGAGGGTGTTCCTGCAGTGCTGAATTATGAGGAAAGAGCTAAAGAATTCACTTACATATCCCTAGTAATTCTCCTTCAAATGTAGGTTTAATAGCCATTAAGATATTCTTCTTCTACTTTTATAGATTTTTTTAAAAAACCAAACGAATAGAAAAATGAAAATTTTACATTTCATAAAGTTGCCAAGGTCAATATTTGTAGACCATATTGTTTTAGGTTTTATCATGAATGTTGTTCATTAATGACTTGTTTCATCTTAATTATAACTTTATATCTTGAATATAACCTGGACTCATAATAACCTTTGATCTTTAATGGTATTT
The DNA here is from genome assembly GCA_004024765.1 of Zapus hudsonius. NCBI lineage: Eukaryota > Metazoa > Chordata > Mammalia > Rodentia > Dipodidae > Zapus > Zapus hudsonius. The sequence goes on along the minus strand of PVHP010006872.1, from coordinate 28,333 downwards.
TTTCTGTGTGACTAAAACTTAAGGTGTGCATAGATATGTTTTTGCTTTCTACATAACTGAAGCTTCCAAAAAATTGGTGGAGTAGAGTCTACAGTTTCCTAACACACCTTAATTTATTTAACACAATAAGTCATTGGCTGCTAACATCTTTATGCTTTGATGCTTTTATACACATCAATGTTATTTTGCTCTACCTAATAAATTCTATGGATGCTATAATTTTACCAGATATATGATTCTTTTTTTAAATAAATGAGATGATAGCAATACTGGGGTATAGCTAGGTGGTACAGCTCTTGCCTAGTTTGCACAGAATTCTGGGTTCAATCTCCAGCACAGAAAAAAAAAAAACAGTCCACAATAAGATAATGCATTTGAAGCTACCTTTTAAGCATTGCTGAAATTCAATTGCTGCTATGCCATGCACTCCCCTGCTGATTTTAAGCACACCAAGGAGTATAATGTGACAAATGTGATATTGGATATTGACTTTGGATATATCTTGTCTTGTCTCTTCATTTAAGTAAGTATTGGTGCATTGAATGTTATATGTTAGGATATTATTATCTATTTTACTATAATGAACGTGTTTTGTCATGACAAAACTTCAAATTTCTCACTCATTTTATCCAAACTCACCATTTCTTATACATATCAAGTATCCTGAGAGACCTCAATTGCAAATGGGATTCTATTATATAAGGGATAATGGGAAATATTTCCTCCCCAAGAAGACATTTCAGTTTTTAAAGCATCTGATTTTCCCTATAGGTCCTTTCCATTTGGGTGTTTCCATCCCTACTGCATTGGTTTACTTAGTGAACGAACAGCTAGCAAATGGAATGTGCATTAGCTCTGCTATTATCTCTGCCAAGCAGGAGGAGCAGGCTGCCTTACCTGGCCTTGTCAGAGAGCAAAGCTGGGTGGGGGCTGATGGGATAAGGCATTCCTTGGAAGGGACTAGCAGCACCCAGTGACCTGACTCCTAAAGCTGTGGCCACTATAGCTTCTGAGGTAGTAGATACTAATGAGGCATTCCTTAAAAGGCCACAGTAGGACTCTCCTAAGTAACTTCTCTTTCTGGAAGTTCTATGTAATAGCGAAGGTGTGAAATGCATCTTTGTTACCAGAAACTTCAACACTGAGTAGTGTGAAAGAGCCCAGGACATCCTAGACAGAATATTCTCCACAAAATACCCTTAGAATTTGCCCCCACCCCTAAGTAACAGCTGTAGATGAAGTGAAATATGACAAATATTCACTATTCATTACCTATGAGTCAAGAACCATGTCAAGAACTGTTGGTGATAATAAAGTAAGTGCAGGTCCTCTCTTCAAGTAGATTACCAGCCCATAGGGAAATAAGGTATATATATATATATATATATATATATATATATATATATATATATATATATGGCAGTATTACCAAAAAGGGAAAAAATAGGCATAAAATCTATGAAAATTTGAAAATGAGATAGAAAATTACCCACTAAAAAGAGTCAGAAACTGTGGGCTTTCCTTGGGATTTGAGGAGATATTAATGTGCATAGAGAATCCAGGCTTTCAAGGTAACAGGAAACATCACAGTGGGAAGTTGGCATAAATCACACATGCTCATTCATATAATTAGCTTTTCTTTTTCTGCATATGAAAGTGCGTAATGTGCACACATGTATGGGTGTTCATACTTGTGTGAGCACATCTGTGATCAGGAAGATGCATGTGCATATGGAAGGCACAGAATTTCACCGTTGGTGTCTTCTTGAATTGCTCTCCACCTTACTTCTTGAGACAGGGTCTCACACTGAACCTAGAACTCACAACTATGGCTAGACTATCTAGCAAGCTCTCAGGATCTTCCTGTCTCTGCCTCCCCAGAACTGAGATTACAGGCTTGTGGCCCCACACCAAGTTTTTACATGGGTCCTCAGGCTTTCATGGCAAACACTGTATCCATGGAGCCCTCTCCCCAATCCACAGTATCTTTTCTTCAAGAACAGCACAAAGATGAAGAATGAACCAGGACCATGGGGTGTGGTACAGAAGCAGACTGTGAGCTGTGCAGAGACAAGAAACCATGCTGCATCTGTCTGTAGCATGGGAGACCCATTTGAATGGCTCTCAAAGAAAAAGTCCCAGACAGAAACACATTGAGATTAGAATGGCAAAGTCACACTGTGTACTGACCCAGAGAACATGAACTAAGTTCCAACAGCCCCCACAAGCACTCCAAGGCCACAAGAACCTCCAACACACGAATGTCTGCTACCACAACAAAATTATCCTCTATAGGTATTATTATACTGGTAGTCATTACGCCCAAGGCAATCTTAATGATGCATAGGCTATAACACCTCGCTCAGTTTAGAAGGCAGTTATCTACCCCTGTCCACACCAGTCATTCAATACTTGTCTAAGTTAAATCAGGACTTGGCTAAGTAGTATTATGCATTAGTGATGGCCAACCGGCTGAACTAGTATGGATTTTATTTTAAAGGAGGAGAGAACAAAATTATTTATTATCATAATAATATGTACACCATTTGTTTAGGAATGAATTATGAATTCTTTCTTGAAGAAAAAGTTCTAAGGGGTTTGAATGCTTAATAAATATTTCAGTGACGTCCCACTGTTCAGCATGATTTAAGAACTGTGAAGACAGTTCTGGACGAAGCTGCAGTTCATTTTGGATGATCAGTGAAGTGAGGGAGGTTGAGAATTCTCAATGCGTCAGTTAAGTGATCTTGGCAGGACCAGAGACATCCAGAGAGATTTGTTCTGGTTACAGGAATGAATATTTGGAACCACTTCAGAGGCACTCTGGAACACTTTTCTTCTTTGCTAATGTGACTAAAAAATAAACTTAATACCCATGCCAAGGTCATTATACAATATGCCATTTGAAAAATGCTAGGTAGGTTCCTAGTGGCATTTCCAAGGCCTGTGCAGCGCGTGCCTGTGGATTGCTCCCTTACCCAGCATGAAGTGGAAGTGTGAACTCATCTGTTACTGTCTGAGACTTACTTCCATCACTTTGATTGTGTGTGTGTGTGTGTGTGTGTGTGTGTGTGTGTGTGTGTGTGTGTGTTATCCATGTATCTTTTATCTTGAACTCTCTCTTTGTTTCTACTCAGTATCCAGATTTTCTGTCTTTCATGTCTTTCTTTAGCCAGGCTTCCCCTGGCTTCTCTTACATTCATCTTCTACCATTCATAGCAATGACCCTTGACAAAGGCTCTAGGTCCTCCGTTTGACCTCAAGACCATGCGTCCTGAACCTTCTCTCCCCAAAGAACGCTTCGTAGTGCCTTGCTATGCGCACTCCATGACACCTGACTCTTGACCGCATCTCCCTTTCCTTTTGAATATCCTAAGAGGTCATATTTATTCAATGCTCCTTCCAAAACCCCTGACTATTCTCTGTTTTCCCCCTGGCTTCCATTTTCTTTTTCTAATTCTTCTTAAGTATTGCTGCCATTCACCTTTTCCTGTCAGTGACTACAGAGCTTCAAAGTTCTCCTTTCATTCTGGGAACTCAAATCTGTTATTAGGATAAACCATCTTGAGGAGCATACCTGTCATGTCACCTCTTGATGTAACCATTACACCTGCTTGTCATACAAACTCTTCAAACTCAATGTGATCATATCCAAACCATCGTGTTTCATTCCTGACGTGAGCTGCTACCGAGAATTTAGGAGGCTCCCACTCTGGGGAATATGTCTTGTCTATCACTGACCTTGACTGTATGCATTTAGAAAGGGGAAACTTATTTGTCCTGCCTACTAATATGTAAATCTTTGGGAGAGAAGTCTGCCTTCTTCTATTCTGTTTCTTCAGCCACAGGCACACTGATTTGAGAGTGAGTGGAGTGAGGGGTGTCCCTCACAGTGGTGCTGTTTTGCACTAAGACCCGAGTTCCAGTGCACAGGGAGAAAGCGCTCTGGTGGAACTGCTCAGTCGGGGATCTCATTCATTTCCCCAGACAGCTATCAAAACCCAGCCCCGCTGCCACAGCTCACAACCTCTCAGGCAGGCATAAGAGCATGATCCTGGGAGAACACAGGACGAGAGAAAAGTGCCTTAAAGCACACTGATGAGGAATGAATGTAATTATCGAGGAAACACAGTGATGTGCTTCAGGGAGAAGGAGTCGGTGTGTCTTCCACTTTGATATTTAACATTTTGTCTCTATAGATAACAGCCCTGAGAATGGGAAGAGGTTTTACCATTAAGCCCTTTAAATCATAAATATTTCAAATGAAGAAAGCAAATTGGAACTACAATATTACTATAGAAGAACCTCATTTGAGTTCCTTCCTCCCTCTGTCAGCCTTTATTTACCTCTCTATTCTACTTCTGCCTCTTTGCATTGGACTATCTATCCCAGGCCTATACTATACATACGTTATATCATATCTTTGCTTTTGTTATTGTTTTATTCACTTAGCGTGATATACGCAGTGCTGATCCATGAGGCATGTGCCAAAGTTCCTTCTTTAAAACTAACTAATATTGGTTTTTGTTGGATGCTTCTCCAGATATTACCGCACGGGTCCCTGGCCCCCTGCTAAATGAACCTCAGTCTCTCTGGCCAGCAGGAGACCTGGCTCCATCGAGGAAAGGTGAGCGCGACAGCTGGACAATCACACGCAGCCGGGAGAAGTGTCCAAGCAGATCTCAAAACTTTTTTCACATCCAGCCTTATATACAATCTAGGGATGGGTAGCATTGCCTTATCTCTTACACAAAGGGGGCTCAGTAAACAGGAACACAGGAACTCAGCCAGCAGGAGTAAAGCCTATTAGCACTTGTAAACAGGATTCAGGGCCTTCAGCCATCCCCCTGCCTCCTGGGGGCACAGGTGTGCTAGGAATAAAGGCATGAGCTACCATGCTCTCATCCGGATGCATATTAAAGCTTAGCTCTCAGATATGCAGCCAGGCTGGGTCCTACAGGTTTTATGTGCAAGCCATATTTCATTATTCATTTGACCATCTAACTTAGATGGTTTCTATCTTTTGGTTATTGTCAGAAATGTTTTTATGAACATGGGTGTACAAATACCTGTTTAAGTCTCTTCTTTCTATCTTTTGGGTATTGTCATAGTCAGCTTCGGTTGCTGGGGTGAACTTCCAAACAGACATAGTTTATGGGAGGAAGAAGGGATTTATTTGAAGTGTTCAAATCCAGGGGAAGTTCCATAATGATGGAAAAAGCTGGCTCCTTTTCACAGATGCCACAGGAAAAGAGGCCATCACCAGCACCACACACACCACAAGCAGAGCTGACTTCTCTCCACATACCTAGGCTGGAATTCCAGATCCACATCCAGTAGCACTTTAGGGCTGGACCCTAGGATCTACACACAGTGACACCTCCTCCAGTCAAGCAGCTGGAGATAAGCTTTTCATAAAACTCCTGAATCTAATGAGGGACATCAATTCAAACTACCACAGGTAAGTATCCAGAAGCGTTGGAACCACCATTCACATTCATTGTTGTTTATATCATCTTACACTTCCCTCCAGACTCATAAGCACACAGCGGGCAGAGACAGGAGACCCCCACCTCCCAGAAGCTCTCAGGCCATCTGGCCAAGGAAACAGGAGTGAACAATGAGATGCTTCTTCAAACATGGTGGAAGATGAGAATCAGCACTGGAGGAGGTTGCCCTCTGACTGCCTAGTGTGCATGGTGGTGTGTACATGTCCACACTTGGACACACATGAATGTACACCAAAATATAATATTGCCATAACATGCATTATTTTGGACTTTGAGTATTGATCAGAAGTCAGAAGAGTCCTGAGGATAGAGTGCTAAAGAAATCAGGAGCCCTGGTAGTACTCAACTTTGTTTATAAACACCAATAATTGTCAGGCCCTTAGTCTACACATGGCAAAGGGGACAAAAAATGGAAATATAACCAATCTATACTGTGTTAATATATTAAACTTTGCAATACAATTATCATAAACAAATGAAAATCATACCTATTATTCTTTTGTTTTATGAAGCTAAATTGGAGTGTATTGATAAAAGGCTATATTACAGATTTAAGCATGCTGTTAAAGAAAAAGAGGTCCACCACATTTAAGAAATGTACACACCAAAGAAAGCTGTGTCACCTTTATTATTGTTTATATTTTTCAAATGCCAGTATTTTCCATTTTATGTTCTCTCAATATTTAGTGACAGAGTCAGATGGAGGAGCTTGAGTCACCATTAGCAAGCCTGCTACCCATGTTCACTATTCATGCCCACTTAAGATACCTTTGAAGAACAAGGATTCCCCCCAGGAAAGAACTGAGCCTAAGAGAAGTTTGGCCAAGGGCTTGAGATATTGTCCCCAAAGGAAGGACTTGTTTTGGCTGTCACCTGCTACCTGTTTTCTGCTGGAGTTTTCATGGATAAATGACTAAACTCTAGAAACAAAAAGCATCACCGAGCCATTATAATCTAAAGAGCTATTCATTAAAACAGCCATTCTGTCAGCATGGCCTCACCACCCACATGTTTTGCAGCCTGGGAAAAACATCAGTCTGAGGCCACTGTTGCAACTCCATGAGACAGACAGCTGTAAAAGCCGTGGAGTGAGCTGGATCAGACCAGAGTGCTCACAGAAAGATTTAAGAAAGAAAATCACACGAATGGAGGGAAAGTCCCTGACTCCAGAGCCAGCTGAGGGCTACTTACTTCATCAGCACTCTTAAGAAAAAAGAATGCCACAAAGCAAAAAGGGAAAGCGTGATGCGGCTAGAATCCCTGGAATTACAGAGGCGAGGAGGGAGGGGGAAGCATCCTTTCTCTTACTTCTGTTGCCATGGAGACATTTTGTGCTGTTGTGATCCGAAGGGTCAGAGGTCTGGTGAGCTCCTGATCTGTCAGTGAGAGCAGAGGAGACATGAGCAACATGCATACAATAAAGACATTTTAAAAACAAAGCTATTATCATGCAGTCAGACATTTTAAAAAAATACTCCAATCACTGCTCTACAATGTTAGCCATGTGGGTATCTAACTTGGGGACTTTCTTCTGCAAGTTTGAGAGATTGACTAGAAACCTACAAGCCGTTTTCCATCTCGGTGACCACAGAGGATTTAGGTCAGTTAACAACAGCACTCCATTTTGTAAAAAATGAAACCAGCCAAGATAGATAAGCCATCCTGAAATAGAAAGGCTGGTGGCAGAGTCCCTCAATTTGTTTGGCACCACAAAGGCAGACACGGCATCTGTACTGTCTGTTCCCGCACCCTTTTCCTGGAGAGCTGTGACGCCAGCGCTCACACAGAGCCAGATTTCACACCTCCACCCTCAAAGCTCTAACATAAGGAAGAAAATGTGAAGCCATGGCATAGGAAAGAAACTCTACAGAGGGATGAGATGGGGTGGTGGAGTATCCAGTGGTGCCTAAGAGGCTTGGCCTAGTGTCTTATATGCTCATGAGTGAAAATGCCCTCAGTCGGGAAGCTCTTCAACACTTTGCAAATGCTTATTGAAAAGACAACCATAGGCAGGAAAGACAATCCCTGACTGCATGGATGAACAAAGAAGGATGGGTCTCTGTAGCCCCAGAGACTCATCCTTCCACATAAACATTATGCAAAGAAAAGGACATTGAAACCATGATACAGTCAAATGCCTGGCCAAAGGTAGGTACCATGGACCTCTGACTGACAGCCATGTGAACCAGTGAGAAAACTCATCATCTGGACAAAATGCTTGCTACTCCCGGGATAAGAAATACCAAGCATCACCATCAATCAAATTCACAGAGAGTATTAGTGTTCTCAACTCAACCCCAGACAAGAAAAGCCACCCTCCCCAACACAGACACACACACACACACACACACACACACACACACACACACACACACAGACACACATTATTGGAAGAGAAAGACACCCAAACATTGGAAGAAAACTGGGAAAAATAGCTCTCTCCTAAATACTTGTCTACTCATCACAGACCTCACACATAGGTCCTTTAAAACACCATCGTGTCCTTGAGCTCAAGACAAGGATAGTCATATGCGACCTCAGAAGGCATCAGCTCACGGCTCCTTTTTCATAGCTATACTTTAGCTGTGGCTGATGTGGACACCCAGAGGACCTTATTGCACCAGTGGCAATCCATAAGTGTGTGAGCTTATGGATCTGAGTAAACCATCCCTAAGACAGTAAGATCATCTGAGGGTTCAATACCCAGATGGCCACATTTGGAGGATGCTTCCTCTTAGAACTGCTGCTTTTCATTTTCATGTTCATTCATCCACTTGTTAATTTTAATTGAGTCTATAGTATCTCTTAAAGTATGGTTAACACCATTAAAGGAAAAGGTCCCAATGCCTGTTTCTTTTCATTATTCTCATGTCATCTACAGAGACGATTCGGCAGCAAGTATGATGAATGGAGATTTAGGGTATGCCTGGATCCAAGGACCCACTGAATATTCAGAGTTAAATGCTGAATACTAGCTACATTTGAGAAATGAAATTAAGAAGGATGAATCCATATCAGACCAGAAATATCAATCACTTTAATATTGAGAATGTTAGTTTTCACTAAGCAATAAAAGTTATGGGACACATAAAAAAGAACAGCATGTAACATTATCTTTACTTTTTATTAAGGTACTCCGACATTAAAAGGTTGTTTAATAAATATTTTCTAGATACATTTATTTTGTCACATTCTGTCAAAAATATAATCTTGGGCTGGAGAAATGGTCCAGAGGTTAAGGCACTTGCCTGCAAAGCCTAATGACCGAGGTTTGTTTCCCCAATACCTACATAAAGCCAGATGCACAAAGTGGTGCATGTGCCTGGAGTTCACTTGATGTTGCTGGGGGCCCTGCTGTACCCATTCTCTCTGTCTCTCTTCTCTCTATCTCTCTCTGCTTTCAGATACATAAAAATATTTCCTAAAAAAATACAAACTTCAAATTCATTGACATGATTTTTTATTGTGAAAATGTTATGCAATAAAGAATCCTTATCAAGGGAAATCACAAATATTCCACATAATGTGTCTTCTCACTTTACTCATTTCTTACCTTAGTGTTCACTTTTTGTATTGGCAGAAGAAAGGAGATCTTTTCAGAGGTCTCATTGTCCAGTATTGGCAACCAATTAACTAATTAAACTCTCACTTTAATATGCAATTCGTACATATTCTAATTTTCTGAAATATTATGTAGTCATAGATTTCTGTTTGGCACTGCCTGGGATAGACTTGGAAAGAAAATATTCATGTTTAAATTTGGGCAATTCTGTAAAGTTATAACCTTATGTATTAACATTTTAATTACTTTTATTGTATTGCTATAATTAAAATATGATTGCACACAAATATACCCTAAATGCACCAAATATAATCTAGTACTGATTAGCTGCTAGGTTTGTGGTATATTATTAGTAGTACTTGAATGTTATCCTATAAAAGTTGATTTTATGCAAAAATTTATAGAAAGCAAGTGGTAAATTTGTTGGGTGCTTATGTGATACAGTTCAGTGGTTCTCTGAATAGATGTTTATCTTGATATTACTTCTCTCATTGCTGCTACAAAATACCAGACAAAAGCAGCTTAAGGAAGGGTTTATTTTGACTCACAGTTTGAGAGGATAGTGCATCATGTCGAGGAAGACGCAGCTGCAGAAACATCCGGTAGCTGGTTCTACTCTTTCCACAGTGAGGAAGCAGAGAGTTATTCTCTGCTCACTTCCTTTCATTTATTCAGGCTGAAATCCCAACCCAGGAGTCTCAACCTAATCTAGAATTTCCCACACTGACATGTTCAAAGATTTGTCTCCTAGGATAAGTCTAAATGCAATGAAGTTGACAACATTGGCCATCACACCTTACTGACAAATGGTTTCCCATAGTGAAGGAAGCCCGGGAAGATTATTTCTTATGAATATCAGTTAATCCATTCATTAACAAAGGGAAGGATTTTTAACTACTTGATTTATACACTATGTTTTTAGTGAAAAAAAATTCTCAATAATTTAAATGTCACAAATGATATCTTAAGGTAGGATTTTTTGCTTTATGCTTACAAGCATAATATTCCTTTTGCTGGTATATCAAATTTCAATTATCTTTATATTTTTGGTCTATGAACATTCTTTATATTTTATATCATATAAATTTGAGTGCTAAATGTTAAATTTTTAACTATCTTTAGATAACAGACAAAATAGAAATCAACTTTTATTAGGTATTCATTGAAATTGCCTAACAGCAAAATTTACAATATTCATACATAGATGTAAACATCCTGATTTTAAAAGCAATTTCTCCAAGTATTCTATATTCATGGGAAAATTCCAAATTTTTGATACATCAGAGAGAACATATGCAAATATATCCAGTTTGGCATTTGTGGGACAAAAATCTCTTAGATACAGTATTTCATTGGCTGCTCAAATGGGAAAGTCACTTTGGTTTTACTTAAAAGTTAACACATCCTCTCACTGACATTTAAGACCAGTAATTGGATGTGAAGTGCTCAGTGATGGTCTGAAATGAACTGTGGCACATATGCAGGAATATATGTAGAATATTATATATTATGAAATATATTATAAGTGCATATATAAAATCTACAAGGATTCATCTTATTGCATCTCCTAAATTTGGCATTATTATGGTATATGCATTAATTCACCATTGAAAAGAACTACATCTTTCTCTAATACTATGGAAGATGTCAAAAATTATAGCAAACAGCTTTTCTAAATTCCAAAATGGCAGTAGTTAGAGAGTAGAAGAGGAGAAAAATCATAATGAAGTTCTTTCAAATAGATTTCACTATTGGTTCAGTACTGTGTATAGTTTTATTACATTCTCATAGTAGCCAAATGTTAATCACAAATATGAAAAGTAGAGAGAGAAAGTGAAGAGAAAAGTTTAAAGGGGGAAAAACAGAATACTGAAGCCATGGAAACTAGACCAATCTATGAGAAATAACGTTTCTTTTCAATTTTTAGTAATAAAAGAACTCCAGAGTTTGAAGTAAATTCAACTTCAGACAAGGAAAAGAAAGAACAAATGGTGAGGGCGTTGTTTTGTATTTTCTTTCTTTCGTCTTCAAGGTTTTCTCCTTTATTTCTTTATAAAACGTTTACCAACAAAATAGCAAATATAACCAGCCACTGTAATTGAGCATTGAGACTTTTGTTTCCACACCCAGAATGCTACAGTTAAAAAGAAAAAGATCAATTTTAGTTTTCATACATTTGTCCAATAATTACGTCTGAGCAACCACTCTGTGTCAGTTTCTTAAATGTTCTACCTGCCTAAGATTGCCAGAGTTGTCCGGGTCAAAGCTTGTATGGGCCCTGGCAGTTCTAACAATGGAGACTCAAGTCACTGCTCCTCAATACCTAGTTAAAAAGACAATCGTGAAAATCAGAGAAAGGAGATTTGTTCCATGAGGCCACATTGGCAAGAGGAAGAAATGAAGAATTCCAGTGACTCCCACATGTTCATTTTTTTTTATCTTAACATGAAGTGACATTTGAATAGAAGGCAGGTCCTAGGAAAACTTGAAGCAGTCTTTGATATAGTGTGGTTCTGTCCATCACTTGCCCATTGTCTCAGCTCCATTCTATTTAGCAAGGTGGTCTGGCAAGTTGTGGAAATCACTTCCTGGAGACAAGTCCTCCTCTGGCTGGTACCAGCTCTACAGCCTTTCCCTTCTAGTTGCTGGGGAAAATTCCAGTTCCTTGAGATCCATTCTTTCAATAGACTGATAGCCAAAGGGTTGAGTAGAGTGTCTCCCTCTATAATATCCTGCCAGGATAGTTACAATATATCCCTTGTCACTTTTCTTCTTTGCCCAAACACATGAAATGGTGCTTCCCTGAATATCTCATCATGAACAACATGTAACATTGGGAAGTAATGTAAATTGTTCCATTGAGTGGAGAAAGCTAACTACTTAGCATAGTTGTAAGAAATTCTTATCAGAGGTCTGGAGAGATGGCTCAGAGCTGAAGGTGCTTGGTTGCAAAGTTTATCAGCCTGGGTTCCATCCGCCATTACCCACACACAGCCAAATGCACAGAGTGGTGCATGCATCAGGAGTTCAGTGACAGCGGCTCTTGACCCTATTGTACTCATTCTTTCTCTCTTTCTCTGTCACTCTCTCTGCTTGCAAAAAAAATTTGAGAAAAGAAATTCTTATTATATATAAAACCTGAATGATATAGTAATGTTTGATTATCATATCTGGTTAACTTTGAATCTACAAAATTTTACATGTATTTGCAACGTTTTTTTCAGTTTACAGTAATGTTTATGGTCAAGAACAACAGGGAAATTATGCACATACATATGAGGGGGGAGAGGAAAACAGTTACTCAAGAGCCTGATCAATATAATGCATTGTTGATTTTTCTTAATGTCTACTTTTTAATTGAGTGTTTCAAAAACTTATAATGTAATGGTAGCTAAACTCAAGGGACACATCCATTTTAAAATGTATTTAATTAAGCTATGATAACCCTATTCTTCGACTCTATTGCTATGAAAGAAGTAGCTCCAATACTCCCGTAATGGTGTCTTTCTTTGTTCAACAAGGAAGGCAGGAAGTTGATGAGAATCCTTCTCAGTTTTTTCTGTCATAAAGACAAAACTACAAGGAATATTTTAAAAACTAAAAACGAGTCTGTGTATTAAAAGTACATCATTGATTCTCAGTCCTTAACTTTAAAAAGAAAAGAAAAGAACAAAGAGAAGCTTTGAGATTTTACCTAGGTAAAAAGGTAAAAGTATGTGGAAGTTTCCAAGAACTCATATTTTAAGGACTCCTGTGAACCAGCTTCTGGAAGCAAAGCACTAGAAGTCCACTTGGGTAAGCACTCATTTTATACTTATAATAAGCTCACATGTTTAAAATGAAGCAAACCTGGGAAGAAATATTATCACTCACTCTCTTTCATCCCCAGAAGGAAATGATGCTTAGAGCAAACAAACAAGAAACTAAAACTGTTGTTTAAATGGAATTCTTATCTTTCTGGGGGAAAAAAAAACAACATTATGGCATTAGATCTGAGCAGTACTCAATCCTGTTTTATCCTGAATTTGCATTGCTACGAGATAATCTCCAGTACCCTAAAGTAGAAAAATTAAAAACAAATGAAGCTCAAAGCATGTTTATGTAAACCATGGTGCACAGAGATATAATGTTAAAATACTACTAAGCCAAAATACTCACTTTTGAATTTTTCCCTAAACACGCACGGATATGTGAATTTTCACAAACTAAATGTAATAGTGTCCTCATACCTCCATCAAGAACAGAAATAGTCCTTATCTAGTATGTAAACCTAAATCCTAAAGTGTGGACCTCAGACCACACCAAATGTCACCTGAGAGGTTACCTCTAATTTGCTAATAATCAGATTCCATTCCGAACCTATAAAATCCAAAGGTCTAAAGATGTGACTCAGCAATATGTATTTCTACAGTCTGTATATCGTTCTGAGGTATGCTGAAGCTTAAAAATCCAAAGCATAGCAAATGTAGAATGAAAAAACGTGCTTATACATATTGTTTTTGTGGTGTAAAAAGCTTTAGAAAGGATGTAAGTAATATGATACATAATGAAAATTTTTGCTGGGTGGCTGGTTTTATCTCCTTTTGGTCTCCTGAACTGATGAGAATACTTTGGGTAATCATTGAATGCATTTGTTTTCAGTATTACCATAGCTAAACTACAGGAGTTTTGTCTGGTAGCCATGTATGGTCTGCTTGCTTGAACTAGGAGGCCTTTACTCGAACTCTTAAATGACTTACCATGACAGCTATTTTATGAATACTAACATCTATATTTGCAGTTTATAAGAGAGAAAGCCTTGCCTCATTACTGAATGCTTAAATGTTTGGAAGAATAAACGTAAACTGTGACCGACTGAGCACATGGGTAGCTCCACAGATGGAAATAAATATTACCTTGCAGGAATCTAAAAGGCAACCTTGAAATTGGAATGCAAGTTGAAATCTCAACCACTTCAAATTTCTAAGCCTTTTATTTTAAGGAACATGACCTTTCAGAAATGAAGTTTTCCAATGCTATTGCTCTCAAAAAGGCTAAAATGCGTAGCTCTTTTTCATAGCAAAATGAATCTTCGGTGAGGCTAGATTAAAAGAGCAATTTAAGCACTGCAAAACATAGACAAGAGCACTGATGATCACAAAGCATCAGCTCTTGGCGCCCGGAGCTGTCCTTCACCACATCGCTTCAGAAAGCTGGACTCCAGGGCCCAGTGCTGGCTCTGCCGCAGATCTCTCAGATGGGCTGTGAAGGGGCTAAGCTTCTCTGGAGACAGTAGCCACCAATGGTCAGGAGTGAATGGATATACTTCTCTATGGGGATCCATCTGAAACCTAGTCAGCATGCCCCACGGTCTCCCTGGTCTCACTCTGTGTCGGCATATACGTTAGATGATCCCCTTTGCCCATCACTTTGATATTTCCTTCCTAGTGTCGCCTGACAACTTGTTGAAGTTACCTTTTTGATGCTGTGATCAACACCCGACCAGAAGCTGCATATGGGGAAAAGGGTTTATTCTAGTCTTAGAGATTGCAGGCAAGTATCACTATAGTGAAAAAGCTGCTTCTCTTCATCATCCATCCACAGCAGAGTCACCAGCCAGCCCCCGGAGCACTGCAGCAGAGCTCAAGCTGTCTCTCTTCACTCCTTGGGCTGGACTGGGGATCCACCGCAGGGATCCACTGGCTCCAGCAGGGTTCTGCCTACTGAAGACTAAGTAGTAAGCAAAAATACCTGAGTCTATGAGTGACATAAATTTACATTAAATTCACATTCAAACCACCACACCCCTTATCTCAGGACCTACTTCTGAATAGTATAAAACACAGGACAGACATTTTATATAATAAACTTGTGAAAATGCATGTTCTAAGCCTTGGAGGTTACATTATTTGCTAAAATTTTCAACCTAGTTCACTTTGCTAACTACATATTGTTTTTGTAAGGAATGAGAGAGAGGTCCTTAGGTATTTTTAATGAAGATTTAAATCATTATTCATAATACAAAAGAAAATACGCAGAGGTGAGTTTCAAAATTAGTAAGCAGTAATTTTTTGTATGATAATCATTAAGGCTCTCTGGTGAGTGTGCGTGGAGATGGACCTAATCACATTTTGCTGCATATTAACCATTGGTGGCAGGTTGGGTTAGTTTGTTTGTGTTGGGGAAAGAATAGAACAATGGGGGATATTTGAGAGGCTCCAGTGAGCAGATACTAAATAGCCAGTTTAGAAATGTTTCAATATTTCAATAGTTTGTGAGGCCCTACTGCTGTCTGCCAGCTGCATGCCCAGAGACACATGCATCCAGACACCTTCCTGAATCATGAACAATCTGAACTATCTCCAAGTGGGTCAACACAGTTTGCATAAAAAATAACAACCTGAAGATGTCCTTTCCTAGAGAATCAAGTTTCCAAAGAAAACAAATATGAAAAGTAAGGATAATTTAACAATACAATGCAGGCATGCAGACAATCTAGCAAAATGGCTAACAACAAAGTCCTCCTGTGGGTCCTCAACATAAATGAATGGAACTTGCTAATGTAATGTACAATATCCTCCTGATTGGAACGCCTCCTTATTTTCTGCTATGTTAGACACACAGGAATTTACTCTGAGTTCAGCGCTGAGTAAAAAAAAAAAGGTGAACAAGAAATACCCAGTTGCTAAAAAGGTTAAAATCTCCAAGTATGACCAGAGAACAGAGGCCAGTGATCAGTCAAGGCTGAAGCCTACCTTAAGTGGGCATTGTCAGAATTACCCTCCACAAACATGAACAGCTAACTTAAATGCTAAAGATCACTGCATAACCATAACTGTACAGAAGAAAAGAACACAGAGAAAGGAAACTGGTAAGCGCAGTCTGCCTAAAAAGATTCAGGATTTACTTTCTGCAACAATATCCCATAATAATAAAAAAAATCTTATCTAGAAAGAGAGAAAAAATAAAATTAAAGTGAACTCTAGCTGAACTTATGCACACGCATAATGAACAAAATGATTTTTTGTGTTACTATTCAATATAAGTTTTTATAAAAGTTCTACATATGGAAAATGTAGCTCATTTCTAAATGAGTGAGTTTTTTCTAGTTTTTCATTATACACATTAAGAGTTTATATTACCAGGCTAGGGAAATACTCAGTGATTTAATGTTTGTCTAGCATTCACAAGACCCTGGGTTCAATCTCAAGGTGCACAAAAACAAGCTCCAAACAAGAATTTATGTTCTACTTAAAAAAGTATCACTGTCTCTAATAATCACAAAGAGCACAATTTAACAACTTTTTCATCAATGATTCAACTATATTTAAAAAAAAAGATTTTTGGGCTGGAGAGATAGGTCAATGGTTAAAAATGCTTGTTTGCAAAGCCTGCTGGCCCAGGTTTAATTCTCCAGTGCTCACATAATACCAGATGCACAAAGTGGCACATACATCTGGAGTTTTCAGCAGCAAAAGACCCTTGCTCATTCTCTCTCTCTCTCTTTCTCTCTCTCTCTCTCTCTCTCTCTCTCTCTCTCTCTCTCTCTCTGAGATAAAAACACACAACAACAAAAAAAGACCTCAGATGCACAATATTGAATGAATCACATCTTTTTTTGTGGAATAACACACACAGTGGTCCATGCCCGGCTCATTTTCATTAGCTAACTTGTGATTTTTAATAATATCATAAACACCTACTAACTCACCTGAAACGATGTATGCCTTACATCTATTCACTTGGTTTTCCTGCCAGCACGTCTGTCTTGACTCTGTTATTGAAGAGAATTGTCTCTCAAACAACCATGTTCATCATTTTTGGCTTTTCTTTAAACACTATTTGCTGCACTGGGCCTAATGGTATAATAATCCTATCTTTTCAGGATGCTGAGGCAGGAGCATCTCAAGTTCAAAGTCTGCCTGGACTACACATCTCAGCCAGCCTACACAACTTAGTGAGTCTGAGGGAGATTGAAGCCAGCATGGGCAATAGTAAGTTTCAGAATAGCTAGGGTTAAAAAGTGATATGTCTCATAAAGCCAGAACAAATAAATAATTAAATCCTATGGATTCTCCTTTGAAAAGTATGACTAAATGGAAATCCTGACAAATCTTTTCTTCCTGTTTTGGAATAGTTAAGCATAATTTAAACTGTTTTAAGCAGAAAACTAGATAGACTCTTTTGCAGATATAGAAAACTTCATAACAGGGAGGTGGAGCAAGATGGTGGTCGAGTAACAGTGTTGCCAGGACTCTCTCCTTAAAGGTTTGATTTTCAAGCTGGGATCCAAACCCCGGACCCAAGCCAGACCTTAACACAAACCCACCCTCACCCCAGCTTCTGCACCAGCACAGACAGGGTTCCCCAGCGGCTCTCTGCTCCGCAGAGGAATGGCGAGCTGCCCCTCTCCCCCACCCCAAACTCCCACCATTGTCTCCTCCGAGTTGGTTCCGTGCCACCTGGCTGAGCACCTTACCCTCACGGGGCCCCTTCCCTCCAGCACCCGATCCTCCTGCGCACTTCTCGCCACAACCCACCCCCCACATACACTAGCAGACACGATCCTTGGGCAAACTGACCTAGCTTGGTTGCAGGGCCAGACCTCAGGCAGATAGATACCTGGGAACCTCGTCAGAGGCCGGTTCAGATGGGTACCTGCCAGGAGTGCACAGGCGGTCTCAGCGAGTACCAGGGATCACATGCCACTGCCAGGTGGGAAGACACTAGGCTCTATACTTGGGGGTGCTGGGGCTGTTTTTTTTTTTTTTTTTTTTTTTTTTTTTACTGCAGCATACCAATTGGGGACGCGGGCCTATGAGGTGGTAAACAGTCACATACAGAGGGATCCAGACAGGTAAAGATCTAAGCCTGTCTGGGGACAGAACACCCTAACAGGAAAGAACTCTGTTTAATCCAGAATGGTGTATATTTGTTAACCTATACTGATCTCACTCTCTGATGGATTGTGTTTGTATTTTTTAGGATGCAGCGAGAGAGCTGTGGCCCATATAACCCTATCACCTACCGTAGGCCAATAGCTGAGATCCTGCCAAGAGATGAGTCACCAGTCATATCGTGGAGGATCCATATGGAACCCTGCAGAGAATGACGGGATGAACAAGGGACCCACAGCCACAGCCATTCAATCAACACAGGATAAGCCAGTGAGACAGAAACCAATGATTTTCGACTCAAAAACCCCTAAGCTCACAACATTAAAGCATCCTTAATACTCACCCACCACGACTCAGGGAACTGAGTGGAAGAGGGGGCGGAAAGATTGTGAGAGCCGTGGTGGGGGAGATTATCAGAGGCAGGGCACCCCTCAGTAATATACACTTGGGTCAGGAGAGCCTGGCTGAATACTAGGCTATCCATGGTCCCCTACCACAAAGACTGATCCAGATGGCCCACGGAGGAGGATATCCAGCTGACTGAGAATGGGGGCAATGAGGAATTGGGGATAACAACTCATTGTTGGCCCACTAAAAATGTAACTCATTATGGACATTAAAAAAAGAAAGAAAAAAAAGAAAACTTCATAACTTATTTATAAGCTTCACATTTAACACTTTGTGTTACTTAGATATATGCAGTTGATATATACTATCATCACAGTCTTTCTCTATCGGGGGTTGATTGTAGGAAAACTCAGTGACATGGTACAAATCTGGTAGAAACTGAAGACTTAACAGACAACTTTTTTCTTTAAAAAAACCTGAGTGCCAAAAAAGTCATGAGCCTCCTTGCACAAAATTGATGCAGGTTTTGCATTTTCTTTCACATTATTGCAGATAGCTAGCCCAGCACCATCCGCCGGGATGTCTCCATCATTGACACATGCAAACCACATAGCTTATCTCATCATTTATGTTTATTGTCAAGAGTTGTCAAAATCCCATTAATTCTCTTTGGAGAAGTGTAGGCACATTCTGTAAAGAACATAGACCACATATTTCAAGAAAGAAAGGAGAGCCGATAATACTCAACAAGACAATGACCAAACGTTGCATTGAAGGCTATGTGGGATGATTAAGATCTCTTTCAAGTGAGCAATGATTTAGCCACTCCCAGGTACTTCAGTATCAGAAGTACCCGTGGACTCGTCGGTTCCCTTATAACTGTCCTTTTCATTGAGTAGGCTGTAAATGACTTTTGGCTCCACAGCTTCATTAAGTCACTTGAGAATATTTCTTCAGTAGTGATTCTGGGAGGAAAGAAAGCACATCTAAAGAAAAATTAAGTATATTGTAGCAAGAAATACTCAACTGCTTTGAAAAATGATGCTTTCACTTTTTACCACATACTCAGCTATACAAAAACATTTATTTTGAAATTTTTCAGACTGCTGTTTATTTGAAATCTGTTCATCTTATTGTGGAATTTGGTATTTTTTAAAAAATGTTTCTAATTGGATTTTTTGAAAAGAAGAGTGGAATTTGGTTACTATTTTACAATAGAAACTGAGCTTTCTGTGGTTCTCAGTGTCCTTTGTAAAACCTAGTGTCAGTCGTCAACTTGGAGGTTGTTCCTTCTCTTCTGCTTTATACACATGCCCATTATCAAGTGGGAACCTGGTGAATATATAATGAATTGTAAAATATTTTAATGTGTAACTTTTTCAACTGTGAAACTATGACTCTTGGTTTTTCTATGAAAACAGCTGCTGGTAAAGTAAAAAAGAAAAGAAAAAAAAAGAAAAGAGAAAATTCAAACAGTGTTGTAATTAATTTCTCACTGTTGCTGCAAAGAACCTGACCAAAGCAGCTTGTGGAGGAATGGGTTTATTTTCCTTACAGACTCAAGTGAATACTCCCTCATGACAGGGAAAAAATGATGGCATGAGCAGAAGATGGACATCACCTCTGCCACAGCTCTGAAGGAAGGTGTGTCAAAAACTGGCAAGGGGGAGCTAGTTATAATGTCCAAAACCCCTACAGCACAGCTTCAACAAGGTTCCAACTCCAAAACTGCCATCAGCTGGGGATCAAGCATTCTGAACACATTAAGTTTATTGGGGACATCTGGATCAAACCACTGCAAACAACAATGCCAGTGAGAGAGAAATTTGCATTTACTACAAACTACTAATGATAATTAACTACAAAAAATCACAAGGTAAATATAATTATGTTTAAATAGTTCCATTCACTATTCCATTTCAATTTAACCAAATGATCTACAAATAAATGTTGAACTCTATCATACAAATAAAACTACGACAATCAATAAAAATGGAAAGTGTTAGTTTATGCAGGTATGAGGCAGGTTCATTTGTGTGTAGTCCATCTTTGCTTATCCAACTTTAAAAAGCCAACAAATAAGGTCAGAAGTAAGGAGAGGATGTCAAATCCTTTCTCCTGAACATGAAAGGCTCTGGGTGATTCTCCTGTCCTTGCTTCATGGAAGGCCTTTCCTAATCTTTGCTCAACTCCTAGTGTCACAGATTCACTCATGAGAGAGGGAACAATAATATTTTGACCTAACAGAGCCACAGATCTAGAAGATACTATCTTTTGGAAACGGGGTTAGCATTTCAGTAGACAAATGAACACGGCTGACAAACTGGAAGAGATGGCGCCTGTAGAAACAGAATGAAAGATGCCAACCAAAAGCACTACTTGATGGAGAAAAATATGACTGCATAGCAAAGGTGTCTTTGTCATCCTTGTCTGTGAAAAACTCAGAAGTTTATGAAAATATTATTTACAGGGAGCATAATAAAACATTTGGTAATTTTTTACAGTCACAACTGAATTCATGAATTAAAAATTGAAAGATAAAACTGATAAAAATACAAGCAAATAGAATATGAAAGGCTACAAAAAGGAGACAAGTAAGATTGTGAAAGACTGAAGAGAAATGAATAATTAAACACTAGAAAACCGATCCACAAGAAGATTAAAAATGTGGGGTGTGATTGATGGAAATGTCCTTGAACTTGAAGGAACTTTCTAGAAGAAAAATTCTCACGGTTCGGGTGTAATAAAAGAGTAATAAATAAGTATATGAAGAGATTAAACAATAATAAAACAAATCATTCATCAGATAAGCTTGATAGTTCTGGAATTGAAAGTCTTAAGCTGTTTCAAGAAGCAAGAAATTGGAAGGGGAAAGGGACAAGTAGAACATTGTGATAAGCCAAAGTGCTTGTAAATATTAGTAGAAAAAATTGAAATTGGGGCTGGAGAGATGAGATGGCCCAGTGGTTAAAGTGCTTGACTGCAATGCTTAAAGACCCTAGTTCGATTCCCCAGCACCCACACCAAGGCAGATGCACAAAGTGACACATGCATCTGGAGTTTGTTAACAGTGGCTGGAGGCCTGGCATGCCCATTTTCTCTTTCTAACTCTCTCCTCACTATTTCTCTGTTTGTGAGTTAATAAATAAAAAATATTTTCAAAAGCTGAAACTGGATTAAAAAGCATGAAAAGCCATTATTAATGGGAAAGAAATCTCATTTTAAAATGTTCTGATTTACAAGGGGGAAAGAAATGGAAATGCAATTTAACTCACAAAATAAAAGTAAAAAATGTAAACTAAATAAGTAAAACTAGAGGTATTCCATCCAGATGACATGGAAACTGAATTCTCCTGTGTAAGGACAGAGGAAAAGAAGAATTAAAGAAAAATACAACCACATGCTGTTTATTTACAACTTACTTGAAGTCACAAAGGAAGATGGGGCATAAAGAATAGGCCATAGCAAACAAGCACAGTCTGAAGTAGAGAACAAAAAATTTTAATCACTTTAGGTGAAATTTCAGGTCAAGGACACTATGTAAAAAGAACAGTCTATAAAGATAGACACACATACAAAGGCCACATCAAAACCCAAATAGGCATCCACAATATGCTACCTCCACTGAGCAAATGAGGTGGGTTCTATTAGAAATTCAAAGCATAGATAAGAAATATCAAATTTTTGGTTTTCCATGAAGCATTTATAAAATTGCTTATTTATTCACAAAGTAAATCTCACCAATTTTTCAAAGTTGATATTTGACAAGTCTCTTTCTCTACTCATAAACTAATGAAATCACAAAAGTTAATTAAGATACTCAATAGCATATTTCATTATCCCCATGTCATTAATTAAATAATTTATTAATTAAATTATAAAATAGATGTGTAGCAGTTACCTTACTATTGCTAGGACAAAATATCACACCAGAAGCAGCTTTTGGAAAGAAAAGATTTATTTCATCTGACAGTTTTGAGGGGAAGTTCCATCATGGGGAGGAAAATGTGGGAAAAGCAGGAAGGTGGCTTCCATCACTGGCTGGAAGGAAGCAACAAGAGTGAATTGACCACCATAGTCAAGGAGAAGAGATTACACAGCTCCAATGCCAGCCCTCCAGTGACACACCTCCTCCAGCAAGGCTCACCTCCCAAAGGCTCCACCAGCTAGAGATCATTTTACATTCAAACCACCACAGTAGGACATTTAAATTTAAGTACAAAAAAGAAGTATTATTATAAATAGTGCTAGCAGTTAATCATTCCTTAGGAAGAAAATAAAATTGCAATGCTATGATTATAATTTTTGAGTATTTTCATTATAAAAAATGAAATTCATGTAAGAAAACATCTAGAAATATTATTCAGTGGAAGACACCGGAAAATATAAATAACAATTGCAAATATTGAGCAAAGGTACCAGAAACTAAGTTTATAAATAAATGAAACATTTTGGGGAAAAAAACCAGGAAAGCATATAGTCTTATGACTATTATTTAAAATATGTAAAGGTATGTCATATAATGCTAAGACAAGAATCTGGTTAAAAGCTAGTCATAAAAAAAGGAATAGTGTTTAAGCCTATGAAAATCTTATAGTCACTCACAGAGACACACAAACTGCAATTATTAGATACATTTTTATGCCCACCAGAATGCCAAAACCAAAGAAAAAGAACACATATTTTAGGTGGTAATATAAGAAAATAGTATAGCAAGAATATTAGCTGTTGGCCCTGTCTTGAAATCCATCTAACAACATTTCTTAAAATTAATAATTGGTATACCTCTGGAGCCAGCAATTTCATTGTTTGTAATGAATCTCCTAGAAAGAAAATCCCGAGTGATCACAAAACAATTCAAAGGAGAATGGTTAAATAACGCTAGGTTATCCATAGGGAATAATATGCAGCTATTAAAAAGAATGAGTCTAAGCTATAGCAATTTGTTTCTGAGAAATTTCCAGGAGATATTTTCAACTGAGAAAACAAAATACATGTCTGTACAATAAATTATTTTAAAAATAAGCAATAACATTGAAAACCTTTTGTGCAGAGGAAGCGTGGAAGGTTGCATTCCAGGTAATTATATGCTTACTTGTTGGCAGTGGCTAGAATTGGATTGTGGGTTGATTTATTAAATGCACTGTACTCTTTCATAGCTAGTGAGGATAACTAAAACCTGTAAACTTGTAATCTAAAACTATAGTCACCAGCATATACTGAAAGTATGTTACTCAAAGAGCTTCATTTATAAACATTGTATCTTCATGAGGAAGGATTTCTTAAAAGACATAAGGATTTACTTTCAAAGGTCCTAGAATACCCTCTATTGGTCTGGAAAATTAAGTGGGCAATGAGTTTTTTGTCCTAGGATCTAAAAGTCCCACAAGCTCATATTGTTTATTCTATTTTCCTCTCTGACTGCTGGACCTATAGCATTGCCCTCCCCTTCCCCACCCAAAGGCACATATTGACGGACCCAGCAGGCTCATTTGGAATCAAAGCTCCTCCTCCCACTCTAGAATGACAGCAATAATTCCAATTAAAAATGTACCTATTCCTGTACATATGATCTAACCCACAAACCCTTTTTGAAAAGATAATTAATGCTTCTCCTTGTCGTCTGTGGGTTTGCAGTATCTCTCTGTTGATAAAAAGCTTTGCTTTTAATCATTTGTTCTTACTAAAAAAAACAGAAATAGGCTGGAAAAAAAGAAGAAAAACATGTCATTTTTGTCTCTATAGAGAAACTGCTTGCAAAGCTGTCAAAGTTTCTTTAGACGGTTTAAATTAGGAGAAGTCGTTTGTAAGGGAATGAATGGGAGGCACAGAAAATGCTCGGAAATTCGCTGTGGGCAATTTTCTTCCATATTGAGATACCCAGTGCATTGTGGGTTCTGTGTTTGTATGTGGGTATGCAAATTCTTATGCATTTGTAATGATTCAAAAATGCATATGCCTCGAATATAAAAACCCTCAGAATGAAGTAACTGATATTTTTGGTATCTTTCACCAGCTTTAGGCTCCTTTCCACTCAGTAGGGTGCATTTGATATTATCTTGATGTACAAGTATAATTAGGAAATAAATATTATCCCAAGCATTCTCACAACGAAAGCAGGCTGGCTTGCTTATGACCTCCTAATACTTCAGAATTAGGTATCCTAAATGAATAAAGGTTTTCAATCTCTTAGAAGTAATTATTCTTATCTAGACAGAAACAAACCAAATAATTCACAATTTATCTTCATACTGTCTATTGAACATTCTTGGTTTTTATTTGTCAATGTTTTCATATTATTTAGTTTTATATTTTCCTACTATAAGGAACTATATGCCCTACTGATGAAGGTTATTTTTATCCAACCTATTAGCTAATTGAATGTGTCCACTTGCCTGGCACAAGGGATTCCCAGATAGCTGGGGTGGGGTTTGAAAGTAAAATGTCCCCCATAGGCTCATGTGTTTGCACAGGTAATCCCCAGCTGGCGCTGTTCTGGAAGGTTGTGGAACCTTTAACCTTGCTGGAGAAAGTGTGTCTCTAGGGGATGAGGCTAGAGTCATCTGCAAAATATGTTCTCTCCTGGCCTGCTCTTTGCTGATGTGAAATTGTGACTTCCTGCCTGCTTTCCCAGCAGGAAGGCCCTCTGAAACTGTAAGCCAAAATAAACTCTTTCCTCCTCTGAGTTGTTTCTGCTCAGGTTCACGTCCATGAGAAAATCACTGACAACAGCTGGTAAGGTAATATTCTGGGGTATGTTTGGAGGTAGTTTCTAGAAGAGATGTGCACTTGAGTTGGTTGAGTCCCCAAAGCCCTGTGGCCTTCTCTCATGGTGAGTGCCCCCCAGTTCCTCGAGGTCCTGAACAGAAGGCAAAGGAAAAGTGGGCTTAGCCCCCCTGAGCTGGGTGTTCCTCTTCTGCCTTTCAGCACCCTTGGGCTTCCTGATTTGGCCAGAAGCTTACTTTGTTGGCGGCCCTGAGTCCCAGTCTGTGGGGCTGGGCTTGGGCTTCGAGCTTGGAGGCTGCAGATGTGTGGCTGCTCAGTCTCCAGAGACACGAGCCCATCCCCTTAGCCAGGCTCTCTACCTGCTGCTTCCAGGTTTGGTCTTTGGAGATCCTTGCCTACCCCTAAGTGCTTGACTCTTGTGATGGCTGTTTGAATGATGTACTGGGATATACTATTATGCTAATCTTAGACCCGAAAATTCATTTTTTGTTTTCTGTTTTCTTTACATTTATCTTTTTTTGTTTACTTTAAATATTTTATTTATTTATTTATTTGTGAGAGAAAGAAAGAGATTAGACATGCCAGGGCCTCTTGGTACTGTAAAAAAAAACTCCTAACACAAGCACCATATTGTAAATCTGACTTTCTGTGAGTACTGGGGAATCGAACCTGGGCCTTCAAGCAAGCACCTTTAACCACTAAGCAACCTACCCAGCCCCACCCCCTTTTTTATCATGTTTATTGTTGTGTGGACTGTGGATTTTCCTTGGTTATTGAAATTTATCTTATTATCTAAGGATTTTTAAGTATGTGCATTTTAAAAGCTTCTATGAGCCAGGCGTGGTGGTGCACGCCTTTAATCCCAGCACTTGGGAGGCAGAGGTAGGAGGATTGCCTTGATTTCAAGGCCAGCCTGAGACTACATAGTGAATTCCTGATCAGCCTGGACTAGAGTGAGACCTTACCTCTGAAAACCACACACACAAAAAAAGCATCTTTAAGTTCTTCCAATTTTTTACACCAAAAGTCAATTTTTTATTCCACAAATGTAAATCATACTACATAGACATTTTTAAATTTCCTTACAATTTCCCTATATTGTTTGATTTGTTTGTTTACTGGGCACTGAGTACCTTTGGTACTGGTTATTAAAGATTGAATTATGCTAGGCAAGTACTTTACTAATGAACTATAGCCTCATTCCTGCTTTTATACATATAACCTGGAATGTTTAGCATTTTACAAAGACTACTTTTGATGCTCACTCTGATTTTATGTTTAAATGATTTCATTTCACAAATAACTTATTCCATGTCTCTCAATTTTACCTTGCATTCTTGTGCTCCTTGGCTATTAGATAACTTAAAGTCATTTCCCAGAAAAATTCCTTAAAATAATGTCTTGCTTTTGCCTTTATACCTAAAATTCTGGATATAGCCTGATACAGTATTTTTTTCCTAGCCCTTAAGGACAAAGTTCTATTTTCTCTTGATATCTCAAACTGTAGGGCAATGTAAAACAAAACTGATTTTGTTCTTTGATTGAAATTTTGTCCATATCTTTTCTCTCCAAGATGTTATATTCTAAGAAGGAAGGAATGAAGGCAAGGTGGAAGAGTGTTTTGCAGCATTTTAAGGCAAGGTATGGAATCTTTTTTTTTTTTTCATTTTGCTTGCTAGCTTTTACTGTAGGAATTTTGTATATTTGTACACTATGTATTTGTTCACTGTATAATAGAAACTCCTTCAGCCAAGAATATTTTCCTTTCACTATACATAGTATTGTTTCTTTTTAAAAAAATAATTCTGCTTCAAACATTTCTAAGAAATGCAAACTAAATATAAGTGGATAAGTAAATTTCTCAGTTAAACCACTGAAGTCAGTTAAGAAAAACATAACATACAAATCTCGTTATTAATCATAAGACTTGTTTAATCCTCAGAACTGTTAGTTTATGTCAGGGGTGAAAGCCTTTGGGGGCCTTTGGAGGCACACCCTGGCTTAGTCTTGGATGGCACCTGACAGCCTGCCAAGAGGGGCTTGGCTTAATGAGTTTCAGGAGGTGATCGCAATTGGCTATTATGCATAGGTTCTTATCATTAACCCCCTGATTGGCCAGGAAGCTTTATATATGCTGCCTCGTTCCCCGCAATAAAGAACACACGTTTGTCAACCCACAAGTGGTGTGTGTGTGTATTTGTGTGATCACTGCCCTCCGCGGGCGACGGGCAGTGAAGTTTATTTGCTGTTATATGTACGTTTGGAATTCCTGCATTATTTTTGGCAAGACTGTAAGTTTGAGGCCATGTTTTTCCCTGGCTCCCTATGGATGTATTTCCCCTTCAAGTTTCAAGTGCTCTTGTGACCATATCCACAAACAACCCTTTTCTGTGGTTCAAAGTTTTTAACTTCCTTTCTATAGCCAAAAGGGGTCTTCAGTATTTCACTTACATTCTTCTACTTTGTCTTGCTATTAAAATATAGTGATGTCCAAAGAATATCTATATAAATAAGTCAACAGTAGGTCATCTTTTAGTTATAGCTACACAAAGAAGTGAGCACATCTATGAGAAATGGACCGTAGGACTCTCATGAGCTCCCTTGCTCTACTGTGACTGAGTACTATGTTGTAAAGTGCTTTCTTCATTTAGACTGAATGTTCTCCCAGCTACGTATAATGGTAATGGTAATGCAGCAGAAAAGCTGGGGTTCCCAGCCAATTCCAATGCACCTTAAACCTTAACAGTACCTGGAGTTTTGTTCTATAAAATTAAAGAATTAAAATTATAGACCATCAGAGGATAAAGTATAATGGGAAACTTTCTTTTAAAAGGAGGAAAGGAGACATTCCAGAGATCTTCAGCCACTAGTGAGGAGAAAGCACATGGGGGAGGTTTTAACCACATGGCTATGAAGTCAGGGATCTGTTTTGGCCAGCCAAGCAAGAGCAAGAAGAGAAAATATAAGAAAAAAGGCTCATGTGGTAAAGAACCCCGAGACCCCCACCACAGCCAGAGTTGTGGTGAGGGGCTTACCTAGACCTGGAGATTCAGATGTCTCTCTACTGGGCAGCCATGAGGGAAAAGAGCAATCCTTCCTTCTCTAGGTGACTATACATTCTGGCCCAGGTGAGCCAGAGAGACGCTGGTTGGTCTATCTTTGACCAATCAGTTTTAGGACTAGTTTTGAGCTCTAGTAAGAGACACCTTCCACTCAAGGGGAGTGGATCAGGTAAGGCAAGGGGTAAGTGGAGCTGTAAACACAAGTCCAAGGACCTGTCACAGTTTGATAGATAACATGTCAAAAAAAAG
>PVHP010006871.1:42323-58955 GCA_004024765.1 Zapus hudsonius | reverse complement strand
CTCTCCTCTCCTCTCTGCTGGCAAATAAAAATATTTTTAAAAAGAAAATCAAAGACTTGATTTTGATCTAAAATAGTCCCTTTATGTGTAGTTTGCTATCCAGGTTATTTCCTTTTGCTAATTTTTACCTTTCTTAAGCCTAAGGGCTAAGAAAGAAGCCTTGTCTTAAATCACAGCTTTATACTATCAGTTGTTATGGATATAGGCTTTTTAATATGCTATGATATAAATAAAGTTACAATGTATAAACTTTATTTTTCTAATTATCTTTTACTAAGAAATCCACAGTCAATTGGAAGTACTTAAGTGTGTGTTAATTGAAATGATTACACTTCATTGCTTTAATACCTTTGACACATGTAGAGAAATATGGTATTACCATTTATATTCACAACTATTCACTTTTCAGTTGGCTTTGGGTGTCTAAATAGTTTTAATTTGCTAATTATATTATTTGCTAACATGTACTGTTACAATGCAATAATTTATTATTGAAACAGAACCTTGTAATTTTAAACAAGAAATGAACTAACTATATGCAGAATAAAGACTTGCTTGTGACCTAACCCTTCCACTATTTAGTTTCATCTCACTGAAGTATAGGATGACACTGATATTGGATGATCTTGAGTTTGTAGCCTTAGAACTTTTAACATCAGCAGGTAATGAATTTTTAAAAGTATGACTGCTTCAAATTGGAATATCTTGCCTCAGACAAGTTTTAGATAGTATGTGGGCTTCATTGGAATATGACATGATTTTGCATCTTGACTTGGCTTTTTTAAAGACTTTTATTAACAGCTTCCATTAAGTATCAATAATAAACCATGACAATTCTCCGCCTCTCAAATCTGCCCTCCATTGAATCCCTTCTTCTAATTAGTGTCTCTTCTATATTGATGTCATCATCTTTTCCTCCTATTATGAAGGTCTTGTTTAGGTAGTGCCAGGGACTGCGAGGTTATGAATATCAAGGCCATTTTGTGTCTGGAAGTTTGCATTGTAAGCAGTCCTACCCTTCCTTTGGCTCTTACAAGCTTTCCGCCACCACTTCTGCGATGGTCCTTGAGCCTTGGAGAGTGATAAAGATGTCCCAGTGCTGAACACTCCATAGTCACTTCTTAGCACTATGGTAACTTTTGAATCACCCCAGTGGTCACCACCATCTGAAGAGAAGCTTCTAAATAGAAGTAGAGTAGCATTAATATATGGATATAAACAAAAAGTGCTTAGAGAGCAGCTTTTGACTCAGCTTCTTAAAAAGCTTTATGACTTGTCAGGGCTGGTTAGCTTAGCTCCCATTCAGAATTTATAAATGACCCCCATTTGGATCCATAAGTGTGCTTTACTCTTTCCTGCCTTCTCATGGGCAGGAGCACTTCATAGTATATCCTCTTAATCTAATAAAGTCTCTCTAAATTTAAAAAAAAAAAGCTTCATGATTTGGGATGATTAAAAATATGCAGAAAGATAGTTTTGTGTTATAGAGATAAAAATTAAAATGCACAGAGGTAACAAAATACCATTAAGAAGAAATATCTTGGCTCAAGCCTCAAGCTTTTATTTTTGAGGAATGGGTTATCCAAAATAAATTTCAGGGCTGGAAAGATGGCTCAGCAGTTAAGGCACTTGCCTGTAAATACCTAACAGCCTAGGTTCAATTCCCCAGTACTCCTGTAAAACCAGATGCACAAAGTGGTGCATGTGTCTGGATTTCATTTGAAGTGGCTGGAGGCCCTGGCATGCCCATTCTGTTTCTCTACTCTGTATCACTCTCTGCTGGCAAATATATACATATATATATATTATATATATTTAAATAAATTTAGGAGATAGATAGAGAATGGAAGTCGGAACTGCTGAAAAAAGTTGGGGAAGAAAATTGAAGTAGGCCAGCATGGGACCACAGAGTGAGTTCCAGGTCAGCTTGGCTTAGAGACCCTATCTCCGGCTGGTGGAGGTTGGGGGAGGAAGGAGGGAAGAAAAGAAAGTTGAGGTAGGGAAATGGGCAGTCCCTGCTTGTAAGTTACTGAGTCTAGAGTGGATAAAGATTAAACCCACTCTCTTATCCTGTTGTTTTAAAGAAACTGTAATTTGTACTTTCCTCTTTGACCTGCAAATTCTTCTAGAAAGTAAATTAATGTTGATCTTGTCCTGTGAGAGAGGTTTAAAATGATTAATATTTTCTTAAACTGTTTCCCCTAGTTGATACAGTATTGTCTTAAGGACAGCACTCAACTACTGATGACAATGTGAAGCTTTAATGTAAAACTTGCTTCCCGTTGACTCTTAGACCTGGACACATGCAGCATCCTGGACAGAATACCATCAAGTGATTTTAACCAAATTGTACTTTGACAGAATATTCTGAGAATTGACTGAGAGTTTCTTAGAATTCAGAAAGTCAGTTAATGTAGTTAAACAGCAAGAACAATTCTTCTGTGAATTCGAACATTTTGGGTTTCTTCCACTTTTCACTGTATTATGTGACGCTGCCTATAGTGTCCTTTGTTATTAAGCACTTACCTTAGTTTAGCCTACCAAAAGGATATAATTTCAATAATTATATATTTGTTGAGTTTATTATATTTTTTTATTTAACTACTGAAAAATCCAAGAAGAAACCTTTGAAATTTGTAAAATGTTCTTAGTCAAATTCTAAGCTGTAGATATAGTCAGCCTCAAAGGAATCAATACAAGCCATATAAGAATATTTAAAAGATATTCTTAGTCTAGCCATGTGACTTAGTGACAAAGCACTTGCTTAGCATATCAAGGCACTGGGTTCAATCCCTAGCAGCAAGAAAAAAACATTCTTTTGTTATATATTTTTTCCTAAGAACCCTGAGCTCACTATTTTTCATTCTCTGATAAACATTCTTTTTTTTTTTTTTCCTTGAGACACTCTCTAGTTCCCAATGGAACTTTGCAGTCCTGTCTCCCAAGTGCTCAGGTTATGTATGAGCCACCAAACCCCATTTCTTTTAAACATTTTTATAAATAAGTAATGGAAAGAGACAGATAATGGCCAAAGGACAGAAAGAAAGCAAAACTATTTCAAAAACAAAATGACAACCAAACCCTTATTTTCAATCAGTGCCCCCACTTTTTTCCAAAAGATCATTGTTATTTTAACAATTTTTTCTTAACCTCTTTTTTCACTGAGAGAGAGAGAGAGAGAGAGAGAGAGAGAGAGAGAGAGAGAGAGAGAGAGAGAGAGAGAATATGACTGTGGAAGCACCAGGGCTTCTTGCCACTGCAGATAAACTAGACACATGTACGACTTTGTGCATCATCTGTGGGTAATGGAGAATTGAAACCAAGTAGGTAGGCTTTGCAAGCCAGTACCTTTAACCGCTGAGCCATCTCCCTTACCCCCTCTTAATCTTATAATGTAACAGAAAAGGAGTCATTTTGCCCAGGCTAGCCTACAACCGTGTAGAAAACATACTGCCTCACCCTTCCAAGTACTGGTCTTTGACAAGTGCAAATGACCATGCCCCAGCCAATAATCTGGATTAAATACACAAGGTGCCTTTTTTTTTTTTAATGGATGGCAAAAGAGGTAGTAAAATAAGCATTACATGTAAGCCTGGTCTTTTGAACATTTTTGAAATATTATTCTCGATACTACTTGAAAGTTTGGGTCATTGGTGAATAAACCCC
This sequence comes from Zapus hudsonius, assembly GCA_004024765.1. Taxonomy (NCBI): domain Eukaryota; kingdom Metazoa; phylum Chordata; class Mammalia; order Rodentia; family Dipodidae; genus Zapus; species Zapus hudsonius. The sequence continues at coordinate 55,289 of PVHP010006871.1, read as the reverse complement.
TTATAGAAAGGGAGGCTATGAGGTGCTTTGCTGTTAGCCACCTGACTAATAGATTACTGGAAAAGTTGAAGATTTCTTTTGAGAGCTTTAAAAAATTAAGGACATGGGACTGGGGAGATGGCTTAGCAGTAAGAGCTGCTTAAGTATGAGGGCCTCTCTGGCTAGAGACCACCAAGACTCCCCAGAACCCACCTAAAAAGCTAATCCCAGGCCTGGGGGGTGGCCTGGGGGTGGACACTGAAGAATTATTTGGGCTTGCTGATGGACAGCAGCTCCCAGTTAGTGGAGAAACTCTGTCTCAAGGAAATACACAGACAAGCTATAAAGAGGAACATTTTGTGTTTTCTTCTTGCCTCTGTACACACAAATATGGCGCGCATGCATCTGCACACACACGTGCATACACCATATATATGCAAAAAAGGAGGTATGGCCTGGCAGTTCTTTTACTGCCAAGCCCCTGCCCTTGGCAGGATATTAAATAAAATTGTTTTAAAAAATTTAGCCAGGTATTGTGTTATATGCCTTTAGTGTCAGCACTCAGAAGGCTGAGATAGTCATCATGGTGAATTCAAGGCCAGCCTGGGACTACAAAGTGAGTTCCTGGTCAGCCTGGGTTACAGAGAACCTGAGAAAAACATTAAAAGCATCACAAGAAGAAAATCTTTGGCTTATGCTATTTGAGATTGTTACTGGTTTTCTTTTCACCAGAAAATTAACATCCCAAACTGAGTGTATTCAATCCTATACCTTTAATCGTCTACCTAAGATTGTACTTATTATACCACTGAGCATGAACACTTGAACTTACAACTGAAAACAGCAGCAAGGAAATGAAGGATGTGGTCTATCTCATGACTGCTGAGACAGGATGATCAAGGGATCAAAGCCAGAGTTCCAGGCTAGTCTGAGCTATATCATGTCAAAAGGAAACAAAAAAGTAAAACTTAAGTTTTTGGCCTATAGATTATTTACTTAATGTATTTGGCTAGCATGTCTTTTTACTATTTCTTCCCCCAGAAACTTTTATATTCTGGTCTTTAATTCTAAAACAGAAGTACTATATTCGTTCTGTCCAAAAATTGTGAAGAAGGAACAAATTGTCTTTTCAGAGCATGTTAAGTATTATAATTATATTCTTTTATGTAGTTTGAAATTAGGGATTGAAAACGTATACAAGTGTAGCTTGTACTTGATATCTTACTTAATATTTAATAGTGGTAAGGCAGAAGGTATCCTCTGTGGGTGATTAAATTACTCAGTGGATTTTATGTTTCTTCTAAACTTCCACTTAGATGCCAGACTTGGTGTTATCAGTACTACTGTTAACATCACCAGCTACTTGTCCTAAGCAAGAAAGGAAAACTAATTTGAAATATGTTGGAGGAATTTTAAGAGCTACTGCATTTTAGTGGCATAAGAAGCAGAAGCCAGGGACCAGGTTGCTAGTCTTACACATGGTTCTATAAAGCTGAGCTAGACTTGGGATACCTTTAGCTCTTTGTTTTGTTTTTGCAGTGCTGAGGACCCAAAACAGGGCCTTGCCTATGCTAGGCAAACACTCCATTCTGTACTGAATTTAGAAAATAGTTTATCAGTTAGAAAAACAGATAAGGTGTGTGCTTGCATGGACAGAAAAAAAATGCATTGAAAATTTAGAAGCTCCAAAATACACAGCAAGCTGGAGACCCATGAAAGCTGGTGCAGTTCTGGTCTGACTGTGAAGGCCATAGAACCCGGAGAGCAGTATGTGTTCCAAAAGCCAGGAGCCTTGAGACCTAAGAAGAGGCAGCTTTTCAGTTCTAGTTGGAAGGCAAGAAAAGACCAATGTCTTTAGGCTGAGGTGTTCTCTGGTATTTGACTTTAAAAAAAAAAAAAATCAGGTCTTTAATTGGGTGAAGGCAGCCTGCTTAGTCAGGCTATCAGTTTAAATATTAAATCTTACCCAAAAAACATCTTCACACATTGGGTCAAATGTCTTTGTAACTCAAGGCCTATCACAAGAGCTGACTGCATATGTGTGTGTATATATATCTTTAAAGATATTTGGAAGGCTTAAAACCTGTTTGTGACTAAGACATGTCATAGAAGCTCTGTATTAGATAATGAATGGGGCTTATTTGTGCCCACTGATAGAATAAACCAGCTGCAGTTATGCCCCAAGGCTTTGTTCCCTACCTGCAAAGAGGTCTATACTGGAAATGAGTAAAATGGAACTTTTTGATGAATTAAACCATTGAGTAATGATTTTTGCTTTCTCAGGAATAAACCTGGTTGAAATAAATAAAAATGATTCAATAGATATTCAAGGTAATGAAGGACCCAAATAAAAAATATATATGAAAAAATGAAAGAAAGGGGGAAAAAAACTTGGAAAGACAGAGGTTAATAGCCAGTGTAACTTTGAAGATATAGAGTTAACCAATGTCACATGATGATTTTTGCAGCCACTTCGCCATAAAAAATGTTTAAAATCCTATTTTGTAGCCATGTGTGGTGGTACAGAGCCTTTAATCCCAGCACTCAGAGGCAAAGGTGGTAGGAGGATCACCTAAGACTACATAGTGAGTTCCAGGACAACCTGGGCTAGAACAAGACCCTACCTCAAAAAACAAATCAATAAAATCCCATTTTGTAACTTGGTATAAAAAGGAGTATATTGATATCATGTAAGTATAATACTTTTTTCATGAACCTTCTTAAAGACAGTTTGGGCCTATGTGCTATGCTCTACACCTACTGTTTAAACTTGTCTCTGGGCACATTGCATGGTGATAAAAGGCAAGGCTCTGTAGTCATACTACTAGATTAGATCCAAGAGTTTAGAAACTTTTCTGACCCTCAAGTTTACAGAATAATAGTGGTACTTATTTGAAAATGAATATAAATGAAATTGTCCGTACAGAGCTTTTGTACATAGCAAGTGCTCAGTAGATGTTAGCTGTTCCTGAATAGCCTTCAATACAAACTTATAGAAAATGGCCTTCAGGGGTGCAGGACATAGTGTTGCTAACTATATTTGCTTAGCAGTGGAAAGGAACAGGGAGGCAAATAATAATCTGTGTGGGAGCAACTCTAGTTCAGGCTCTTGGCAATATACTGACCTTACAAGTTATTTTGAGACTCAAAGCTCTTGCCTCTGAGGTAGTTACTGTAGGTAGGAACATTTCTGGATACATGTGTACTTTTGTGCAAGAAGCAGTTCTCTACTGGGATTATTGCATGGGATACCAATAGAGAAAATTTAAGAGAGTTTCTAACACCTTCTTGAGGCCTTCATTTTTCTCTTACATTTTATTAGCTCCTCAGTTCTTAAAATGTTTACTAGGTGGAAGGGTTTGAGAGATGGCTTAACTAGTAAAATGCTGCCCTGGAAGGATGAGAGCCTGTGTTCAGATCCGCAGCACCTATAGAATCTAGGGTACTTTGATGCACTCCTGTTCCCAGCACTCAGGAGGCAGAGAAAGGTGGATCCCAGGGTTTGCTGGCTGGCTAGACTAGTCCAGTTGAATTTAGTGAGAGACTGTCAATAAATAAGGTAGAGAGACTGACATTAGCCTCTGGTCTCCACATGCATGTGCAGACATGCACCTATATGCAAACATGCATACACACACCACATACATACATGCAAAAATATGTTTAATGGCCAGATATGCTATTGCTTGCCCAACTTAGAACTTAGTACATGGTATATAAATGGTATGATATGACTAAGTATTAAGCTAGCAGTCACTAGTTGCCTTATTCAGGAGAGAATAGTATCATCCTTAATAGGCTAGAAATGTTTTCAAAACCCACAAAAAGTGAATAAAATCAGAGTTGGTGAAAGAGTATATAGCCTTGGGAGTCAGATTTGAATCAAATCTTTGCTTTGCACCATGTCAGCAATAACATGGCAATTAATGGACTTAATCTCTCAGAGCTTCAGTTTGTTCATCTATGACATGGACATGATAGCACTCTGACCATGTAGTGTTTCTTTTAGAAAGTTCAAATAACCCATGTATAACATCAAGCATAGTGTAGTACATAGAAGGTATTCAGCTATTGTTATTATATGTGTTATATATGAACATGCCCAACCTATGTATGTGAATGATCTAGATAACATTTAGTGCCCTCGTGGACTTAATAAAAGTGCAGTGCTTTAAAAAAAATCTAGTATATTTTTAAAACTAGAATATACATTTATTTAGCCTTCTTACACCAACTGTGTGCAGGAACTTAGGTGCCTAAGATTCAAGAATTAGATAATTCCTGCCCCTCCACTGTCACTTCTCAGTCCTATTGTGACTTTTGCGTTATCCCAGTGGTCACTGCCACCTGAAAAGAGAAGCTTCTCTAGCCAAAGTGAGAATAGCATTATTATATAGATAGGCACATTTTTTAAAATATTTTATTTATTCATTTTCAAGCAGAGAGAGAGAGAGAGAGAGAGAGAGAGAGAGAGAGAGAGAGAGAGAGAGAGAGAACACCAGGGCCACCACCTTGTGGGTCTGGCTTATGTGGGACCTGGGGAATTGAACCTGGGGCCTTAGGCACTGGAGGCAAGTGCCTTAACCTCTGAGCCATCTCTCCAGCCCTAGATAGGCACATTTTTAAAACAGTGTTCGTAAGGCATTTTGGTAGGGATAATATATGCATTTAGCCAGACAACAGAAGGCACTACTCCCCTAGGTCTCATGACCTCCCTGACCATAGGCTTTTGATTAGGTCTTTAGTAGCTTCTGTGGAGTAGGCCTCCAGTCCAATTAGAGAGCAATTGGTTTCCCCCATAACAGGCATGCCCCTATTGCACCAGTTGGCTCATTTGGCTTGGCTGGTCAATCTTAAGGCTTGCAGGGTCTACTGCTATTTACCACCATTGATGATTTTTCGGTGACCTATAGCCCAAGTAGGGTCTTACCATCTCATTCTGGTGAGCAACCAAGAGCCTTGGCAGTGGTCTGTAATGTTTTGAGGACCTCAGGAACCTGCCTGGCCAACAACTCACTGGAAGATATCCCATCTCTGGCACTGAAATTTTTCTAGTAACAACCTATGACTTTGGGTGTGCCATTATCTAAAGAAGTAGGTTTCCATATGGCTTATTCTAAACCTCTTGAATTTTGATTAACCCTCCTCCCACCCATCCTTTACTCAGTCCCTTCCCCTGATCCCTCTTAGGCCATTGCACCCCTAGTAATCTGTTTATCTATTTACATTTATATTCAATACCCTTCCCTTAAGTCTCCTCTCTCCTCCCTCCCTCATACTCCCTTCCTAGCTTTACTGGCCTCTACTACTGACTTTTGCACCAACTCACATACAAATCTAAACATTTGTAGCTAGGATCCTGCCTTTTAATCCAGGACTGCTTTATTTTTGATGATCACAAAATAATTAAGAGTGCCTACTATGAAATTATACTTCCCAAGTTAGAATTCATCTCTACTTCATACACTCATGACCATAGGCAAGTCAATTTATCTTCTTTGTGCTCCATTTTTCTTATCCAAAAAAATGGAAATAATACTGCTATCTCCCTCATATGGTCCTTATAAGACTTGAGTGAACCATTATTTCTAAAGCATTTAGAATCATACCTGGCACTTGGTAAACACTATGTAAATATTAAAATTAAACAAATAGTGCACCATGTCAAGCTTTTGCAGTTTCTAAATATATTTTTAATACTGCTTCATATGTTTTGTTGTGTTGCTGCTGTTGAAATACTGAATATATTTCAGTAACATCATTTGATCTTTTGTTGAATTTAGCCCCTCACTTGTCTGTATTTGAGGCTATCCTGGACTTACATACAAGCCCTGTATTTAAAAAAAGTCTCCCACAATAAACACAAGGGTGGTGTCCCCATTGAATCAAACTAAGAGTAAACTCATTATGGTCAGATGTACTCTTTTTCTTTTTTTTAGATGTACTTTTTTAAAAATATGTTTTATTATTATTTATTTGTGTGTATGTAGAAGTCAGACATTTTTAGGTTGGTCCTCTCTGTTCTACCTCATTTTTCACTCTGCTTTTCTTTTTGCTGCTTGGTGACTGGGAAATTCTCATCTCTACCTCTCATGTCACTCACTGTCAGAGTGCTGGGATTACAGAAGTTCAACACAGCATTGGGCTTTTAATGTGGGACCTGAGGATTGAACTCAAGTACTCAGGCTTGAGCAGGGAGTGTTTTATCCACTAAACCATCTCCCCAGCCCCATATTGCTCTTATACCAACAGAAGTGAACATAAATGGGACAATATAAAACAAAGTTCCTTTGTACTCATAAACATTTTTTAAAAATTAATATTTTACTTTTATCAACTCCTGTTTTGATGTGATACTTAAATTTATGCTGAAATTACAATGGTAACAATGTTTTTTAAATAGTATCTGATTACAATGTCTTTCAAAATCAATTTTTTGGGGAAAAAACATACCACAAATGAAGCTGTTCTTTTTAATTTTTGTACCTGTCCTCGCATTTTTAATTTTTATGCTCTTTGAAAAGCAGAATATTTTAAACATATATTATATGCTTTGTATACTTTGTGTTTCATAATGTAATGAAGTCAACTAAAAATGCTAATAAGAGCTGTCAATGAGAAGGTTTTTTTTAATGCTAATGAGCCAACCAATACCAAAGTTAAGACTCTATAAGGACTAATCCCCCTAAGGACTAGGCTCTTAAGGATACCCACCCCCTCTATGGGAAGATCTTAGGGAGCATACTTAGATTTAATTTCTTGCTTCATTTTTTTTTTAATTTATTTGCAAGCAGAGAGATACAGAGAGAGAATTGGTGTGCCAGGGCCTCTAGCCACTGTAAATGAACCCCAGATGCACATGTCTCTTTGTGCATCTGGCTTTATGTGGGAAATGGGGAATTGAACTTGGTTGTTAGGCTTTGCAGGCAAGTACCTGGACTACTGAGCCATCTCTCCAGCCCCTTTAATATGGTAGGAATTAATTGAGGCAAATGCTTCATTATGCTTTAATGCTCAATAGGGTTAGAGGACCATTCCAAACTCTGAGCCTGGTTTTGCTTGTTTTATTCCCTGGCAGGATGATAGTCTGTGTATCCTCTGTATAGTAACAGTAACATATAAAAGCCGGGGGCCAGATACTTAATATTCTAGTCATCATCCACTCTGAAATCTCCAGGCGATGAATGCAGAAGTTGTGTATGAGCCCCTGGATCTGCAGACCTCAACTAAGAATATGTTTACTCCTGTTGTAGTTTTATTTTCAGCCATTTACTTGCTGGAATTAACTAATAGTAAATGAAATTTGGCATCCTTTATGACCATGAACAAGAAAGCAGTAAGGTTATATTTTACAAGTAGCCTTATCAAATTGATCACATAGGTAGTTGGAAATTGATATACTTTTAAGAGTAAATGCCAGGTTCACCTTGATCGAAATCTTTGTTAGGGCTGGGGAGATAGCTCAGCTATTAATAGTGCTTGTTTGGAAAACCTGCCAGCCCAGGATCATTTCCTTGGTACCCACATAAAGGCAGATGCACAAAGTAGCACATGTGTCTGGAATTGTTTGCAAAAGCAAGAGGCCCTCATACTTATACTCTCTCTGCTCACAAGTTGAATGAATGAATGAATGAATGTATTTTTAAAAATATTTGTTAATTCTATAGTTACTTTTTTGCTGTGTTGAGTTTTTCTAGTAGGTGCTGCTGTTAGTAGATTCTGGTTATTTGATATTTATTTATTCCCTACCTCAAAGGTTGGCAAAATATGGCCCAGGGGAGAAATCTGTTCCATACTGCTTGTTTTTTTTTTAAGTTGTTTAATTAAAACACACCACAGTTACTTGTTTACAGTTGGGCTACAGATTCTAAAGCATTTACTGTATGGCTATATGGCTGTCATTGAAAAAATTGTCTGACCTTGTTATGCTTCATTCAGAGTAAGATTTGAAGCAAACATCATTTATATCAAATATAAACTTGTTGCAATTTTTCCAGGTAATTTATATCCTTTATGGGAAAAGGTTGAGGAAAAAGTAAAAAATAGGGGTTAATGGAATGGTCTGTCCTTCTCTCCCCTCCACCCCTATCATTGCGATCATTTGAGAATTTGTTTATTGGTATATCTAAGACCTGGTGAGTTGTGTGTTATGTTGCCTAGATGATTGAATGTAGGGTCATTGCTTTCTGCTAGTGGCAGAGCTTTTTTTCCTATCCCTCTAATACGGATATAATAAAGATTTAATTTTCATGAAAATAGAATTAGTTATAGGTTACTTTTTATGTACCTGCCCAGTGGGGAAATGCTCATCAGGTTTCCAATTAGATAGTTATCTGATCTCTTTCAAAGTCTTGTCTGTCCATTCCCCCTGTTGAAGCCAGTTAGTGCTGGGTCCCCTTGACACACTTAAGTTTCATGAGCCAGGGGATCTTAAGTCTACCCTGTTCTTTAGAGTTCATAATTGAGAGCAAGACCTTTCCTCATCTCACACATAAGTATAATGAGAAGTTTGTAGAAGTGTACCATGAGACTAATTATACAGAGGGTTTTTTTTTTTCTCTAGCAGTATAGCTTCCAAAAGAGTGATTTTGATTTGGAAAATGTTCTTATGAAAATCTTCCCTTTTGTTTTTTTTCTTGGTTACTGATTATACCATACATACAACAGAAACCAAGTGTTTGTGTTACTTGATAGGAAGACTACTATGATGTGGCATTTTTCTGTACTGGGCATCAATTTCAGTAGTACACTTAATTTCCAACACACTAACTTATTAACAGTTTGTGTTCCTATTTGATATTTAAAAAGTAAATTAGGCTCAGTTTGAAAATATATTATGTGTACATGAAATACTATTAAGAAAGTGAGAATAAGGTTATACAATAAACCTAGTGGTACCAAAAAAGCAAGTTAGTTTAAATCCAATAAGTTTAAATTAGTAAAAGTACCCCAAAATGCCAATAAATTTGTTCTTGGTGAAAACACTAGTAAATATGCAGGCTTTACTTAGAGGAAGGTAAGTAGACAGATAATGCAGAATAGTAGAATAATAAATGAGCTATTGAATTTCTTATAAGTAAAAATTGAGTAACTCTTACTGTGGTTGGCATTTTTAGCAACAGAGATAGGTCAAAAAAGTTTTCACAATTCAAGTGTTCATGTCCAAGAAGAAAGTTCTGATTAACTATGATAGCATAATATTTTTCCTGGGCATCCAGTTTCATTCTGCAGGCTTACACTGCTACATGAGTAAAAGGCTTGTCTAATTTTTATTTTGCTTTTAGTTGGTCTTTTGACAGCTTACCAAATTTTGAAGTTGCTTTCTCATTACAGAATTGAATTTTTTTTTCCTATAGAAATTTGTAATGCGTTAAGTAATGTGTCAATTACTAGGTGTATGGTGCTTGGCATTTGTCAACATCTATTTGTCTTCCACTGTATCAGTATTATGATTACCTAATCATTTAGAATAATTGCTCTGTAAGGGGTTGTGTACTTGGGTGGTGGTGTCCCTCCCTCCTTCCCTCCCTTACAATAGTAGATCATATGTGTGTGCATGTGTTAAAGATAAAATTATGGCATTAAAACTGAAGAAGTGAAAATAAAACTTTTGGTGGTGTTTTGATGCAGACAGCTTTACTAACTCGCCTGGAGCGAATTTTCGAGGCATGTTTTCCTTCTATATTTGTCACTGATGCTGAAGAAGAAGTGACTTCTCTGAAGCACTTGCTGGAAAAGAGCACTTTGCCAGTAAAAACAAGAGAGGCCTTAACTGAACGTGGGTAAGTATTAGATAATTTTAGATTGCATGTGATGGTGTTCATCTCAGCTGTTAGGATTTATCACGCTATCTCATAGCATCAAGGTTCTAGTGTTGTGTTGAAGCTTGATCATGTAGCACTAAGCCTAGAGTGCAAAACTCCCTGTGTCTCTACTTTTGAGTTATTCTGATGGTATTTTTTAATCAGCACTCTTATCTTCTAACCAGTGCTAACAAATGGGTTCTTTTGATTTGGTTGGGGTTTTGATAATTTTTTAATTGATTGGTTTTGGCTTTTTGTTTTGCTTTTAAAGGTAAATTCTCATTCTAGTATCTCTTTTTTAAAAATAATTATGAGAGAGAATGAATGGATGCACTTTTTTTTTTTTGGACTGTTCTACGCTTAATCACCCTTTGCTTCTGGAAAACATTCCGTTTTCTTTCTTTCTTGTATCTAAATCAGTTGCTGCTTTCTGTCCTTCTGTGGCCATGGTACTTACTGTAAAGGGTTTTATCTGACCTTTGATTTTACTTGAAGACTGAGATTATGTTCTTGCTACTTGATTTTTGTTTTGGGATGGTTTCTAAGAATAAAAGGACACACACTTGTAACCCCAAGGCTGGAGAGAGAGATCCTTGGGTTCGACTTGACAAGCCAATCTAAATAACCTATTGATAAGTTCCAGGCCAGAGAGAGACCCTGTTTGAAAAAAGAAAAGTAAATGGCATCTGAGGAACAACACCCAAGGTTGTCCTCTGACCTTCACATACACACACACCTGCATGCATCTGTACCCACACAGATACCACCAAAGAAAAAACACAAATATTGAATAACTATATTAACATGGTGGAAGGTCAAATGTTTTTCTTTCTCTTTTTTTTTTTTTTTGTTGTTTTGTTTTCTGAGACAGGGTCTCGTCTCATATACAGGCTGGCCTTCTGTCATGGAGGATGGCCTTGAATTTCTGATCCTCCTTCCTTCACCTTCCAAATGCTGGGATTATAGGCATGTATCACCATGCCCAGTTTTTGTAGTATTAGGGATGTAACCTAGAGTTTCATGCATGCTAGGCACATTCTTCTAACTGAACTACATCCTCAACCCCCCCTCCTTTTGAGGGTGGGTCTCATGTAGGTAAGGATGACTGAGCTTCTCATCTTCCTGCCTCTACCTCTTGAATGCTGGATTTACAGGGTTATGCCACTTCCATGCCTTTCATGAGTGTTGGGGATCTAACTCAGCCTCCTGCATGCTAGACAGACTTTTACCCACTAAGCCACATTCCAACTCAAACGTTTTCTTTTATGACAGCAAGGAGCAGGCTAATTTATTTCTATTTGATTCCTAGAATATTGCACCCTATAAGTTTAATTTGCCTTTCTTACCACTCTTAGTGCTAGGTTCTGATTTTACTCAGGTAACAGTTGTACCTTTATGTTAGATTTAAGATTAATTGGAACGTATACAATATCGTAGTCACATAGAAAGTAAATTCATTGAAAGCCGGGCGTGGTGGTGCACGCCTTTAATCCCAGCACTAGGGAGGCAGAGGTAGGAGGATCGCCATGAGTTCAAGGCCACCCTGAGATTACATAGTGAATTCCAGATCAGCCTGGGTTAGAGTGAGAACCTACCTTAAAAAAAAAAAAAAGAAAGAAAGAAAGTAAATTCATTGGTAAGTAACCTGTTTTTGGCTTCATTGTGGCCTTTGCAGCGAACTGCTGGATGTATGGACCGAGCTACAGGATATTCATGATGCGCATGGCTTGAGATATCAGTGGGGAGGCTCCCATAGCAACAAGAAGCTTTTGTGCTCCTTGGGAATAGACACACGAAACATTGTGAGTCTCTTAGTGTCTTAACAAATAATTTTTTTAATGTTTAAACTTTTTTTTTACTATCTTGTTCAAGCTGTAATAATCTAGTTCTTAAAAAAAATTATTAGTTGGTTTAAATTAATTTTGAACATGTCAGTTCTAAGCATCAGTCTACCTAAATGTTTCTCCAAACATTATTTCATACTTTGGAGGGAAAGTTATCTTATGCTTCCTCTTAACCATTAGAGGAAAGAATTGGACTGGGAAATAATGTATTCATAGATATATATTCCATTCATAGGAAAAGTAATTCATTCAGCACATTCACAGAGTAATAAATATTAGAAACATATTTCGCTCTATAACAGATCATTTCTGAACACGTGTTTTTGCTCTCTACTACATGTATAGCTGTTCACGGGCAACAAGAAGCAGCCTGTTATAGTGCCCATGTATGCAGCAGGATTGGTAAGTATTCAGTATTTTTGCATATATTTTTCATTACTGTATTTATTCTGTAAATTTATCTTGTGCAGTATGACAGAAAAGTGTAATTTAATTTGAAAGCCTGGTGTAGTATCTCAACACCTATGATAACAACATTTGGGAGGCTCAGTCAGGAAGACCGCTGTGACCTCAAGATTACGTAAGACTCTCAAAAATGTAAAATAATAAATGAAAGATTTAGTGTTGCATATAATATAATAATACCTTTTTTAATTTCATAAATCCCTTCACATCTTTTTTTTTCACTTTTTTTTTAATTTAATATTTATTGTCCATAATGAGTTACATTATTCAGTGGGCAAACCATGCGTTGTTATCCCGACTTCCCCAATTCCCCCCTCCCCATCCCTGATCAGTTGTATATCCTCCTTCCTGGGCTGTCTGTATTAGTCCTTGTGGCAAGGGATCCTGTATATCTTAGTACTCATCCCGGTCTTCCTGGCCCAAGTGTGTTGTTACTGAGGGGTGCCATGCCTCTGGACCGTCTCCCCCACCACGGCTCTCACAATCTTTCCGCTCAGTTCCCTGAGTCGTGGTGGGTGAGTAATAAGGCTGCTTTAATGTTGCGAGCTTAGAGGTCCTTGTGTCGAAAATCCTTGGTTTCTGTCTCATTGGCCTATCCTATGTTGATTGAATGGCTGTGGTTATAGGTCCCTTGTTCATCTGTCATTGTTTGCTGGGTTCCCTACGGATCCTCCACGATATGACTGTGGTGGCTCCTCTCTTGCCAGGATCTGGGTCATCGGCCTATGGTGGGTTGGTAGGGTTAGATGGGCCACAGCTCTCTCGTTGTATCCTGAAAAACACAAACACATTTGGCTTATCCTGAGTTGGTTGAATGGCTGTGGGTATGGGTCCCTTGTTCATCCCGTCCTTCTCTGCAGGGTTCCATATGGATC
>PVHP010006871.1:0-42223 GCA_004024765.1 Zapus hudsonius | reverse complement strand
CTATATCCTTTCCGAAGAGAGTCCTGGCGACGCTGTTACTCGTCCGCCATCTTGCTCCACCCTCCCTTCACATCTTTAAAGCAGAATATTTTTCTATATTCCCTTATTGATCCTGGGTTTTAGGTTGAAAATTTTTATCATTATAATATTAGTGTTTTAACTCTTTGTAAACTGCACCTTTGAGTTTTTTCCATGTGTATATATGTGGTGTATATGCGTGTGCATATGCATGTTTGTATGTGTGAGTGCAGTTATGTGAGCATGTGTACATGTACATTGGAGACCAGTATTTGTGATTTTCCTTTATGGTTATGGGGGACATACATTCATATTTAAACCATCAAATTGACCATACTCACCCCTCATTATCCCCTCTTATCTCTCTTTTGAGTGTGTGGGGGCAGTGAGTTTAATTAGGATTTCTTGTAGAAGCGGGGATGGGTTATTTACTAGACCCTGGCAAGTTCCGCTGAAGAAAATGTCTCCCCCTCCCCCCAGCAACTATTAACTCTTCAGGAGTTAATAGCTCTTCAGGAGGGGCCTTGCATGCTCCTCCCTTTATCTATGAAAGAATATTGATGGGCATAGTCTTCTGCAGGGAGTCATAGTTGTGAGTTCATGAGTGTGCCAGGCAAGGTCATGCCCTTAAAACCATTTTCACAAAATGTCTCCCCTTCCTCTGTCTCTTATATTCTTCCCACCCCTCCTTCTGAGTTCCCTAGGCCTTAGAGGGTGTGAAATAGATGTTCCATTTAGGGCCAAGAACTTACAGTAATTTGTCAGTGCTGAACAGTTATCCTGCTCTGCATGTAGTAACTGAAGTTTCTCTAGCTTACCAAATCTGAGAGCAGCACTAGTCTATGGGCATAAATGTTTAAAAGAAAAAAGTTTAACAGGCACAGCACATCCATTTAGCAAAAAAAAAAAGTAATAACTTCCCCACTAAGGCCTCTAGGCTTTTTGTTCTTCACATTTTACAACCTTTTGTTGTTTTTTTTTTATTTAAACAAACCAGTCATAATAAACTATTAGAATAGTGTGGACATAAATTTACATTACAATATCAAAACTCTTCCATAAATGAACTAGTGATATATCTGTGTGCATCCATTTAAATGTCTGAATACTTTTCAAGTCCATTGACTTAAACAGTGGGCAAGTGGACACGATAACTACACATCACTCTTCAGAATATAGAACAGTAGTATAGTAATTTTTATAGTGAATCTTATAGCCCAGAAATCAAGTTAAATGAAAACACCTTGTGCTGTTTTGTCATTTAAACACTTTTCTCTCTAAAAACAATATTATAAGAATGTAGTTGGTGGGCTGGAGAGATGGCTCAGCGGTTAAGACACTTGCCTCCAGTGTGCCTAAGGCCCCTGGTTCAATTCCCCAGTACCCACATAGGCCAGACCCACAAGGTGGTGGCCTTGGTGTTCTCTCTCTCTCTCTCTCTCTCTCTCTCTCTCTCTCTCTCTCTCTCTCTCTCTCTCTCTGTGTGTGTGTGTGTGTGTGTGTGTAGCTATTTGAAAATGAATAAATAAAATATACAATAAAATATTTATAAACAAGAATGTAGTTGGTGATGTCATTTATATATTTACAATGTTTAGCAAGCATTTTAGGATCACAAAATATCCATTTGTCCTAGTCAGCCACACACTGCTGGGATGGACTTCCAAACCAGGCACAGTTATGGGAGAAAGGGATTTATTGAAGCTACAGATCCTGGGAAGTTCCATAATGACGAAAGAGGCTGGTCCCCTTCCACAGGTCCAGGGAGAGGGGGAGAGAGAGAGAGAGAGAGAGAGAGAGAGAGAGAGAGAGAGAGAGAGAGAGAGAGAGAGAGAGAGAGAGAGAGAGACCATCACTAACACCACAGACATACACACCAGGAAACGGGCAAGAGGGGGGAGAGTGATTTCCTTCCCCTTTATGTAGCCTTAGGTGGGGACTTTCTCAGACTTGTTGGCTTCCTGAGTCTCTGGAATTTCCTTCCTGCACTGCCCTCCAGGAAAGAATATTTGTTTCTAGCTCCCCTGAGCTTCCTTACACCTGCCCCCTACTGAGAGGGCTGCACACTCTGGAGGAAGGGCTCACTCTGGAGAAGGGACCTCCTTCTTTAGTTAATACTTCCGGTAAGCAACCTCAGAGACCCACCCAAGATTGTTGTGGATAACTAAACAGTGTAAACTGACAGCAAAACTTAACCATCACACCATATATTGATAACTTGTTATGAAATCGAGATGCCATTATTTCATCCTTACAAAGACATTTTAAGTCCAGACAGTGGAAAACAGCATCACCATGAGTTGTGATCAAGTTCCATACATAAATCTTAATCTGAATGGTTGTTTTAAATCAATTTCACAATAATATCATTTCACATATGAACTGGTTTACTTTAAAATTCTTGTTCTGTTTTCCAATTGTAACTGTAATGTATGGATTATCCTTTTATAAATTGGTTCTAAAATATCTTCCACCATGCAGAAACCTTAGGAACATTTTACATTTTCTGTTTAGCTTTCAATAAAATCAGAACATTTAAATGGTTACTCTGGTGAATTTCCAAATGTTATATCTACCTTGTATGTAGCTCTTCCTAAAATGCACTATTGGTTTTCATTGCTCAGAGGTGATCTAAAACATTTATTTAGGCAAAAGTCAAACCATCTCTTATGTAAACGATTATCCAATCACCCTAGTTGAGACTGAATTTCACTTCTTCTAATGGACTCTATTTACATTAGAAACCAAAACAGCAAGGACTTTTATTGTGCACAGGCTTAGTCAGAGGCCAGAGCTGAATATTTTGTAGGGGACATTTTCTATTCTAGTTTATGATTTTCTAATCATCTGGCATAAGGACTCATGCCTGAACTTACTGTGCAGATAAGACAATTGAAATCCAGAGAGGGAAGGTCATTTACCATCTTAGTTACTGGCCAAATAGAGAGCCTCCTGACAATCCCAACACCCATCCCACTATGCCCAACTGCTCTTTGAAGAAAATAAAAAGAAATATATATATATATATATATATATATATATATGGAATGACTAAAAATCCCATATTATAATCAAATGTTGAAATTAAAACCTACCAAAGAGACATATTAGAAATATCCATTATCCCAGAACAGATTTTTCGTTCATTTATAACTTCAGTGGATTAAAGTACCCAAATAGACACACTGCTTCTCCAAAGGGCAAAAATGCTCACTGAGAGGTGTTACAGTCTTGCTAAAGGCACATTACTTCATGATGGACACATACTTTCTCATGTTTTCATTTTTCACATGCGTAAACACTTTTTACAGAATTCAGGTTACTCATTTATTTTCATGTTGAAAAAATCGATTTTCTTCTGACTCAACAAAAGCGGCAATGAGGTAAGAACATTGGATTATCATCCAATGTCAGAACACTTGACCATCACTGCCAAGCCGTTAGTCATTTAGATGGATTTGTTATGGACCTGGTTTCTACCAAAGAGGTGTAGAAAGCTTTCCAGGTAATTAGACTCTACCAATTTCTTAGATCATTGCAATGAAAAGGCATTTTTCAGCATTACAAAAAGAACTCTAAGATACACAGAACTTCTTTAAAAGGTGGTTGCAGGATTTGTCTTCTTAATCATGAGTTTTTCGTAATTTAAGAAAAATTCAAAACACATATGGAATAAAATATGCAAAGATACATATTTTTATCTGAAAGCAGATATGCCATAGATATGTCCAAGCAGCTAGCATCTAAAATAATGGTCAGCATCTATTGTCCATGCACAGTAATGAACCTTAGTATTTTAGGAAATGACCATCTGCATAACTCTTAATAAACTAATATAATTAATAAGCAGGACACATCTCACCTTCCCTACCATGTCAGATTTCATTGCCTATTAAATGTATTTACTTAGCTCTATTGATGAAGACTGTATCCTTGAATATTCAAATCCTACTGCTAGCTCAGAACAAAATTTATTATATTCTTGAGCTCAGTAAATAGCATTTTCATAACTCCAAGCAAATTGAAACAATTGGATAAAGTAACAATGTTCTCAGTCTATACACACCTACGCATATGACTCATGATAACCTATGTCTGCTGAGACCGGTCCTTTCAGCAGTTAAACTGGCCTTGAGTTTTATGACTTAGCATTTGTGCCATGGCTGTCTGCTATGGGCTTGGACCAGTGCTTGCAGGTTTCCAGTGCACCTGGCTTGTGTCTTACAGAAATGACGAGTGCCTGAGAAGCCACGCACTTTAGAGAAGACGGGGACTTTAGAAAAAAATTGAGCTCTTTGGTGTAAAAAAGAGCAAAGGCCACATTCTAGAACTGGTTTTGGATTAACTTTGATGAACTGAACTAGAACTTTTTGGACCATTGAAACAAGAGAAAAGCTAGTGGGTCATTTATGCATGCCTGTTTACATAACAACATTGAAAATGGTTCTTCTAGTTACAGTACATGGCAGATAAAGTTACCACAAGGATTAAATTAGAATGAAACGCTGTGATCCTTTGATGTGTTTGATCATCACGTGTTAAAAGAACCTTCATCAAAATATAACCATTCTTTAACCAGCAAGTTCTTTCCACTATTTAAAAAAAAAAAAGACAAAGGGAATTCCACACAGTGTCTTTAAAATATCCATGTTGGGAATTCCTGCCAAATTCACTCTACTATGAGAAATGCTGTCACGAACTTTAAATAGCAAGCTGACGTGCATAACTACATAAAGCTTTCTTTGTTTTTATTTGATAAACCTTAATGGATATAGAGTGCATGATTTTAAATAAATGGTTCCTTTAAAGAGATAATAGTGATTATACTATAAAGTTTCCTGATTCCTTGCATTCTTATACATTCCAAGTTACCTAGTTTTCAGCATCCATATTCGTATGGTGTGGCTTCTAACCTTAGGTACTAAATACCATAATTTATTTTTATTCTCTCAAATGGTGGGAATTTTAAAAATGGAACCTTCATACATTCAGTATTTTTCTCCCAAGTCTGTGATATAGCTCTGAGGTAGTTTCAGAATAATAAACCTGTGATATATTTTGAAAACATGATTTATGCATTTCAGAGTATTCAAGGGAAAAGACTGGCTTCATTAGAGGCCAAATGTCCTTCTTGGCACATTGTTCCACTGGTCAGTGTGTAGCTTCCTTCTGTGATGAGTCTTGCCCAGAGTCTTCCCTATGCCAGGCCATCACTGTTCTAACTCAGCACTGGCTTCCTGGCATGGATAGAACCAGCCAATCATGTCCATTTTCCTAGTGGGATGTGGCGTGCATGGTCTGCTTCAGGAAGAGCCCAAGTTTAGGCTCCTCACAAGTCAGCAGCCACAGTGCTGATGGGCCTGCCACTGCTTTCTATTCTGTCCATTGGCTGATGCCAATAAGTTTCGTTTCTTAAATTGTTTTCTAAAACGCTTTGAGAAAAAAAAATTCTTCCTGCTATCCAAGCTGAAATCTACTTGCAGAGACCAGGATAACTACAGGCTGCAGGTTGTAACTGAAGAATAAAGCTGTGGGGTTTTTAGCACTTAGACATTTCTGGAGTCATGCAATGGTGTAAGTAGGTGGGCTAGGACATGGGCTCTCTTTCCCATGTCACTTGAAACCTCAGGTCCTTAAAACAGCCCTGCTTCATGCAAGTTATTCTTTTTTTTTTTTTGTTTTGTTTTGTTTTGTTTTTTGAGGTAGGGTCTCACTCTAGTCCAGGCTGACCTGGAATTCACTATGTAGTCTCAGAGTGGCCTTGAACCCACAGCGATCCTCCTACCTCTTCTTCCCGAGTGCTGGGATTAAAGGCGTGCGCCACCACGCCCGGTCATGCAAATTATTCTTTACAGACGAGTAATTCAGTGCCAGGTTCACAGTTGAACATGCTGTTGAAGTTTCTGAATCATCCACATAGTCATGGGTAGCAAGAACAGATGAAGATGAGGTCTGTCATAGACAGAATAGGAATGTGTTTAAAGCTGCTTCATTTATGAAGCAAACATGAACTGTTACCAACCAATGGATGAAGGCAGCAGTGTTGCCACAAGCAACAATTATACTTCTTGAAATTCTCTTTCTTGCAACATATCTCATTATCCTCTCATTAATTTGTATATTTTCAGCTGCCCTTGTAGGATTTGATTGTTTCTTCTTCTAGTAAAAGGCTTCAAAAGCAAAGCCAATTACAAGAAGTAAAAAAAAAAATGCTGGCAATATCATGGCTCCCCACTGCAGATCTGAGTCTTCAATGGGCATTCCGGCCTTCACTTTCTCAGGACTTGATGTTGAAAGCACACAATCACTAGTGTCTGATACCACCATAAAGTTCTTGAAGGCATCAATGGATCCTGTTTAAAATTCTAAATAATTCTTCAGGAGTAAAGAGCCTGCGTTCTGTCCTCTTAATGATTCCTTTACATTCTTGGGGGCATTTTCTTCCATGTATGTCACAAGGTCATCCACTATCGTGCCAAGTTTGTCTATATTTGAAAACTTGTCGAGATTAGTCAAGTTGACTAATAATTGTATTACCATGTAATACAATGACTAAACAAAACATCCATCCCAGTGTCACAGTTGAGGGTTACCATGTAGTCTTTTGAAAGTTTCACCACCAATTTTGTGACGTCCTTTATGTTATCAGTCATGAGGTTCTCTTTACTTTTGTCGAGAGGATTAAGTAGGAGCAGTTGAAATAAACGTAAGTGATAATCCAAGTTTGTGTAAAAAGGAAAAGCAATACTGTTTAGCTGTTCTGGAGTCCCAGCATATTGTGGCAGCAACAGCAGGTAGTCCCAGCATTGGGTGGCCCGAGCACAGTGCCATGTCCATCTTGTGCATCTTGCCCAACCGCCTGGGACGCTCTCGATCTGGCTCAAGACAGCCAGTGAAGCTGCCAGGTTTACAATGCTATGCATGAATTCTCTCAAATCCATTCAGAAAGCCAGGCATGGTGGCACATGCCTTTAATCCCAGCACCCAGGAGGCAGAAGTAGGAGGATCACTGTGAGTTTGAAGCCAGCCTGGGACTACAGAGTGAGTTCCAGGTCAGCCTGGGCTACAGTGAAACCCTACCTCCAAAAAAAACTTTAAAAATCAGTCAGAAAGTGATCAGTTACTCCCATAAACAGTAATCCACCACTATACCAGTGGACACACCTACCTGGTAGGTAGTATAGCATGCAAGGTCCACTGCTGAGTGATACTGCTGATGACTTCTACTCCAGCACCTTCCGGCATTTTATGAAAGCTAGCCAGCAGGGAGGAAGCTTCTAGCTCAGTTCCGCATCAATTTCTCTATATCCAATAACCAAGAGCAATGTCTATATTGTTTTAGGGGCCTCTGTAGCCTCCCTGACCAACAACTCCATCCTTGGCACTTGGATTTTCATTTAATAACCTATGGTTTCTTGGAACCGCTTTATCTACCGCCATTCACTTTTATTATTATTATATTTTTATTGGTTTGGTTTTTCGAGGTAGGGTAGGGTCTCTGTCTAGCCCAGGCTAACCTGGGATTTACTATGTAGTCTCAGGGTGACCTCAAACTCATGGTAATCCTCCTACCTCTGCCTCCCTGGTTCTGGGGTTAAAGGCATATGACACCACTCCTGGTTTAAATTATATTTTAATCGTCTTACAACGTAGTAGGTTTCCTTTTGGCTTTTCCATACATCCTTAGTTTTGATTGGTCTTTCCTCACACTCCCTCCTTTCCCCATCTACCCCTCCTCCCACTTGAACCTCTTCACCCCTAGAGTTTTCCCTTCGTTTTTCATATCACGTGTGTTCTATTCTTCCCCCCAATACCTTTTCCCCAGTTCTCATGGACCTTCTACAGCTTTCCGGCCTGTACACTCACTCACTGTCATTTAATCCCGCAAATCTGAAACTTCAAAGTTAGGGTCCGCATGTGCGAGAGCACATGTGGTGGTTGTCTTTCTTGAGCCTGGGTTATTTCACTTGGTATGATATTGTCCAGTACCCCATTTTCCCAATTTCATTTTTCTTCACAGCTGAATAAAATTCCATTGTTTATGAACCACATTTTCATTATCCAGCATCTAGGCTGATTCCATTTCCTTGCTCTTGTGAATAGAGCAGCAGTGAACATGGATGTAGAAGCATCACCATGGTAGGTGATAGAGTCCTTTGGGCACATACCCACAACTGGCATAGCTGGAAATAGGGTAGTTCTATTTTTCTATTGTATGAGAAACGTTCACATCAATCTGTAGTACTGCATCAAATTTATACTCCCACCAACAGTGAATAAGGGCCCTTTCCAGCATTTGTTGTCATTTGTTTTTTTTTTTTATAGTAGCCATTCCGACCAGAGTGAGATGGAGTTTCAAAGTCGTTTTAATTGTTTTTTTTCCTGATGGTGAAGGATATTCTAGATATTAATGATCTAACAGATATATAGCTAGCAAAGGGTTTTTTTTCCCATCCTGTAGAGACTATATCTTTCACTCAACAGTTCCTTTGCTGTGCAAAAACTTTATCACATCTTAAGGTCCCATTTGTCAATTATTAGCCTTATTTCCTAATTCAGAAAGTCCTTACCTATGCTTCTGATTTTTGTTGTTATGGTGGTTGTTTGTGTTTATCTAGCAATTTTGTGTGTGTGTGTGTGTGTGTGTGTGTGTGTGTGTGTGTGTGTGTGTTTCTAGCAACCTCAAGAGTTTCAGGTTCTTTGATTCATTTGAAGTTAATTTTTGTGCATGGAGAGGGATAGTGATCTAGTTTCATTCTTCGACATGTATTTATCCAGTTTCCCTACCAATTTTTGTTAAAGACTGTCTTTTCTCTGGTGAATATTTTTGGCATTTTTGTCAAAAATTTGTCATGGCTTTCTGCATCATCTATTCTGTTCCATTGATCTAATTTTCTGGTTTTGTGCTAGTACCATGCTGGTTTTATTGCTAAAATTGGGTATGATGATACATCCACACTCCCCACTACCAGATGTGTACAAGCTTTGTCTTCAGAAACTTTAGATTCTGAAGTGTTGTCATTAGTTCTTTCCAAATGATCTGGGGTTCCTAGATTTCCATTACAAAGTTTACATTGATTCCTTTTCATTTAATGACTTATACACCTTTTACAGGGTATGCTAGAGCCCACCAAGGAACCATTGAAACCACTATCTGCTGCTGAAAAAATTGCTTCCATTGGTCAGACAACCACCTTGGCACCAGAGATGAACACATCTGATCATTTCCAGGTACAATACAAATTCACATGTATATAAATGTTCATGCACACTGGTTGATTTTCCTTTATGTATCATTTAGCTTTGTGTTTTTAAAATTTGATGATAGACATGGTTTTGATTGTTAGGTAACATCCCTTTGGATACAATGAGCAAATTATGTTTAATTTTCAAAAGCAGAAAGATATAATTTCAGAACAAGATGTTGATGGGTAAGCTTTTAAACCAATTCAAGCTTCATTCTAGACATGTAAGATGAAGAGTCCCGTGCTGTCTGAACATCACATGATCATAATTACCAATATAGATCTAGTAGATGCTGGATTTCCCAGAGGATGGAAAACCCTGCATGTAAACCATCTCTTCACGACCATTAGGGTGGGTTTTACCTGAAATCCTCTACAAATGGCACATTTCAAGATGCATGGCTTTACATGGAAACTGGGGAATTGAACCCAGGTCATTAGGCTTTGCAGACAAATGCCTTAACTGCTGAGCCATCTCTTTAGCCCCTCTGCAAGTGGCACATTTAAACACAAATTTTATTTCAGTTCAGTGTGTTTAATACTAGTTTTTATCTGGAGATTTGGGTTTCTTACTCTTCCCTTACCAAACTAGAAACTATTTCAGTGCTGGTTACATGTCTTTAGAAGTTTTTTTTAATGAATATTATCATTTCTAACGTGTTCTTCCCATTCTCATCATTTACTACCTTAAATATCACAAATGAGTGTTCCATAGCAGTCCACTAAAGCAGTTGGAGTGTCTAGTACATTTGGAAGCCATCATTCCCCCATAACCACCTGTGGAGAGTCACAATACTCAGCACCCTGAAGAACCCTGCAGTAAATAATCCTATTTAATTTGAATTAATTTCTCAGCTTTACTTGACTACGGGACTCATTTTGCAGGGGCCGTGGGAGCAGGGTGTAATAACTTTTATGGAAAATCACATTTTGAACAGCATGCTTTAGAAATTGTTGTATAAAACATAGGTCCATCCCTCAGGTGTGTTTCAAGAAACATCTGTTGTTACTACTGTGTACCACTGTGGCTCATTCTTGGCATTCTCTTCAAAGCCTGAATATTACTAGCCCAGAATTAATAGACAACTGAGCCTGGCTTTGTTGGTGCTTGGGCAGTATGTCTCATAGGTCTTCAGTTATCTTCCTTTGATGGTCCTCATACTGCACTCTGGTGATCCAGCTGTTTACCATATGACTATGCAGATACAAAATTCTCTATCCCACAGCACATTGTTACTTTCATGCTGATCAGTGTCCTGATCCCTACACTATTAGGGATTGGTAGAGAACTACTTGTACGTCATCTTATTAAGGTTTTCTTTCTTATTAAGACATGTATTGCTAGTTTGCTTCCTTCCTTCCTGTCTATTTTATCTAATCATTTCTACATGATCAGTCCCATAAACTATGGCTTATTTCATTGGAATTAGTATTGAATATCATCGCCCCCCCACCGTTGATTTGATGTTATGTATTTAATTCTAGTCAGAACCTTACTTGTTATCTTCCTTATATAATTTAATTTGAACTTAACTAAAAGCTGTGTCACATAGCTAAATGAAAAATATGTACATTAATTTAGAATTTTGTGCTGAGATTCCTGACTTCCATCACTGAATTATAAAATCATTGCCTGGCTTACATACCTCTGATTTAGATTTTTTAAAAAATCTGAAATACATTATAAAGATTTTCTTTATATAAAAGTGATGTTTCTTACCACTAGTCTTTGGCATGCCATACAGAACTCTTCTATTTTTTTTTTTCAAGGTAAGGTCTCACTCTAGTCCAGGCTGACCTGAAACTCATTCTGTAGTACCAAGCTGACCTTGAACTTACAGCAGTCCTCCCACCTCTGCCTCCTGAGTGCTGGAGATTAAGGCATGCACCACCATGCCTTGCTTTTTTTTTTTTTTTTTAAACCACACAGTAATACTGTTAATCTTCTCAGTGGTTATAGTTTCAGGTGAAAGGACCATGGTCTTAATGCTGAAGGTTTACAAATTGTATCAGGAAAAAACTCTTCAGTGACTCATTTTTTGTTGGTTTTTTTTGTGTGGTTTTATTTTTTTTTTTTAGCATCATTGAACAGTTGTATAATACCCATGATAACTACCTGCTTTTGGACCTTCTTATTCTATCCCACGTTTTACATACCATTGAGTTTTGTGTTCTTACCACAGTTAGTTTGAATTTGTAAGTCTTGTTACCATTAATCTCTTGTTAAGGAATTTAAAGGTTTATTATTACTATGTTGTAGTACAATACACCTGTAATCCCAGCATTTGAGAGGATATAAGACAGGCAGGTCTTGATTTTTAAGACCTTTTCTTAATCTGGTAAGAATGGGTCAAGTGTAATGAATAGTAATGATACCTTGGGGGAGGCTTGTTGTTGTCTACTGAATTTCAGAGTCACATTCTCATAGCTCCATTACTTATTCCCTTCGTAGGTCAGCACACTTCATTCAGTGCAGTAGTTATCTTTGACTAATAGCCAGCCAACTAGTCAGCACCAGCAGCTTCCTTTTTTAGGCTGTTTGATGTAGCTATTTTAGTTGTTAATCCAAATGCTAACACTAGAAGAAAATGATGAGTAACTTTCATCCCTTTTTCAATAAGAAAACATATTTGGGAAAGTAGAACAGAACTAGAATCCTTATTTTCTCTCCAGTCTCCATGTTTCTGCTATTTTGTTATGACCTTATTTATTTAGTGGATTTTGTCTCTGATAATCACTTCTAGTACACTGCTTAAAGCTGATTCAAAGACTTTATTCCTGTATTTTCTCTTTTAGTAATCTTACTTGTGAATACCTTTATTGCTTAGGTATTCTATTTTTCATCTTTTCCTATTTCTGCTAAATGTTGATTCATGTTTAGCACCTCATTATCATAAATTGAAGTCACATCCTCAAAATGCCATGAAGCTGAGAAGCCAAAATTCCACCAATTCATTGAAATACTTCTAATCATCCAGCTACTTGACATCATTTACATAGAACATGTTAATCAAAGAGCTTGCTCTATTCAGAAATTTTGTTATTGTATAAACTTGGGTTTTGTCTATCCTTAAAGGTCTTATCCAAAAACCCATTTATCCAAAAATGGAATAAGTTGAATGGGCTAGAATGCAGAGAAAAGAATGCATAGCAGGTAGGGCAGGGCTACACCGCTCAAGGCCTACCTTCTTGCAGTCCCTCATTTCCTCTAGCAGTGTGTGGATCCAAGAGTTAGAATCACTTGGTCAGGTTGATCACGGAAACAACCGACTTGTCAGTACCAGTTTTCTGTATCAGTTGCTTTCTTTTTCCTCGGACAAAATGCCCTACCAGAAGCAGCTTAGGAATGCAAAGGATTTATTCAGTTTACAGTTCCAGAGGAGATAGTCCGACACAGTGGAGAAAGCAGGGCAGGAGCAAGAAACCACCAGCACATCAACACATCAGCAGGGAGGAAGTTAAAGAGGACAGCCAAGTAGGGCCAGGCTCCAACACCTCAGCCACACACCCGATGTCACATTTCTTCCAGCAAAACTCCACCTCTTAAAAATTCCACAACTTTTCTAAACAGTGCAGCCAACTGGGGATTAAATATTCAAACACAATGAGTTTGTGGCGGATAAACCAAAGCATTCGCTAATCTTCTAATTATAAGCTAGGTTTTTTTCTAATTATTTGATAACTTATTTGAAATAATTATAGATTTTAAATTTTTAAATTATTAAAAAGACAGTACAGAGAAGTCCTTGTATCTCCCTCATGGTTACATCTTAACATAATTATAGAGCAATATAAAAATCAGGAATAAGATATTGATACAATGTTTACATAGTTCTACATAATTTATTGCATAAGTTGATTCCAGTACCACCATAATAGTCAACATACAAAACTCTTCAGCACCCCAAAGGAACTAGCTCAGGGCCTGGGGAATTAGCTCAGTGGTAGATAAATTTCAAACCCTGGTTTTCAACATAGAACAAAGACTTCCTTAATAGACGTATTCCTCTACAATCTTCTATCCCTATGACCCCCTAATGTTAGCAATTTACTTGGTTAATACTTTCCTCTTCAACCTTCAGGATGGATGTGATATTTGGAGGTTAAATGTATATTAATTTCTATATCATTGGTGTGCTTATTATATCAGGATAATTATATCATGGAATTAGATATCCCAAAAGAGTCATTTCATGTTCCTATTTCCTATTTATGAAACAGCATCTTTATTCAGAAGAAAAGTATGTATAAAGTTTTAATTGGGCCCATTTTATAGTAAAGCATAGTTAATTAAAAATAAAAAGGCACAACATATTGATTTTTAGAAGTCTGATAAGCAGTTATTTCCATGTGTGGTCAGTACTGCCAGCAAAAGAGATAGAAAAAAAGTTTTTTCTCCATAAAACCTATTCTTAAAATGACATGACTAGTCAATTTTAAGAAAAAAAAAATTTAGCTACCATCCACATTTACCATTGTTTATGTTTGTGTTTGGCAGTTATAAAATTTAAAAACCTAGAATAATCAGTTCTGAGAATTATCTTAGTGCATAATTTAAAAAATTATTTCCAGGCATTACAATACATGCCTGCAATGTCAACACTTGCAACACTGAGACAGACCAAGTGCAAGTTCAAACATAAGCCTGGGCTACACAGCGAGTTTGCGGCCAGCCTGAGCAATATAGCAAGACTGTCTCAAAACAAAACAAAACAAATCTAGTATCAGAGTCCAAGTTACTTCTAACTCAAGAACTTGATTAAAATATCTAGCCAGACATGCTGACACACACCTGCACTCTAGTTATCTAGTTGTTACTCTTCAACAACTCACATCTCATTTTCAGTATGGTACCTTCTCTATTGCATTGTATTTTAATCTGTTAAAAAATGTTCAATGACTAATCATTTAAGATAAATTTAGTTACTGTAGTAGTACAGTGTTTTAAATGTTACAATTAAAGCTCACAGTTTAAATCAATTTGAGTGTAGATTGAATCAAACTATAAGTTTGCTTGAAAATATAAAGATAATTCCATTTCTCAGATACAGATTTATAATGTCATTAAGCTGTGCTGTTTATAAATTTTGCAATTTCAATTTGTGTTGATATTTGCAAGTAACCTTCCAAAATTGTAAGTTACCTCAATATTGTCTGTAGGTGCTTTGTTGCCTAATGGTCTGGCTATGATATCTTTTTGTTTTGTTTTGTTTTGTTTTGTTTTGTTTTTAAGGATTCTTTACATTGCTACAACCTGTACTGATTAATTTTGATTTTTGGTTTTCAACTCTAGGAGTCTCTACCACCCGTCCAGTTTGACTGGAGTAGCAGTGGCCTTACTAACCCTTTAGATGGTACGTCTCTCCGTAGAGCCTCTAGCACCAGAGCTAGAGTTAAGAAAGCTACAAAGTTCAGACAAACTTCTCTCTGCTGAGCTCCTTTTTTCTTTGAACATAACTTCTTATTCTTATCTGTGGAAATTCAGGCTTTCTTTCTGAATAGTAATTGCTTGAGAAACCCACCACTACAGTTATTCACAGTATTGATATCTAAATAGTGGTGGCAATAGCAAGGTAAAGCTTTAGCTTCTTTAAGTCAAAATTAAATGGTTTAGATGACATTTCAGCTAGGACAAGTTTATTTGAATTTTTTAGTTTCATTTTATGGCATTTTCTTGCATATAAATCTTGTGGCTAGAAGCTGCTTCAAAGCACAGTTGTTTACTCAACCA
This sequence comes from Zapus hudsonius, assembly GCA_004024765.1. Taxonomy (NCBI): domain Eukaryota; kingdom Metazoa; phylum Chordata; class Mammalia; order Rodentia; family Dipodidae; genus Zapus; species Zapus hudsonius. The sequence goes on along the minus strand of PVHP010006871.1, from coordinate 27,229 downwards.
GCAACAGTATGCACATAGATCCATAGTTGTTAACTCAAAGTAGTTTTCAGATTTAATAACATTTTATAGAGCACTTATATGCAAGTGACAAATGAATGATCTTCATGATCATTCTTTAGAACTTATCTCCAAATGCTAGCAGAGCAGTTTCAGAGATTGCTGGTTTTGCTTAGAAAATTCTGAAAAAGGAGTAAGTTTTATGTTAGAAATGTGGGGTCTTTAAAATGACACAGAGTGCTTGTGTCCAGAGTTCACGTCACAGGTTTTCAGCAGACTCTGGGAGATCATTGCTTCCACTCCTTGTGCTTCTTAAGTTTTGTGAGCATTGTCTAGGAGACCTGTCACCTGTCTCAGTGGCAGTTACCATTGCCTAAAGTATTCGCATCAGCTTTGCCATCTGGTTGGGGGTCATAGGACATGTGGAAATCATCCAATTGAATAACACCATACTGAAGGAAAGCCTGGATGCACCTTTTGCTGTTGTGTGGTGTCTTCAGTCAAATCATCGTGCTTTTTATTAACAACTTCTTTAAAAATGTATACTATTTCTGATTACTGTTGCAGAGTTAAAGGGGAACAGTACAGCTTGTGCAATAGGGTAGGGCAGTTATGACATGCTTTATTATGTTTTAAACTAAGTTAATGTGTTTATGCGTGTCCTGAAACTGACACCCTTGTCACTTAAAAAATTTAAATTAGAAAACAACATTACTAACATGAAAGACTGCTTGGGGCGTGTAACGAATTTAATGTTGGATTAAGTATTGTTTCCCTTTAACAGGTATGCCTTTCCCTTGGGTCTTTCTAATAATGGCTCTCAGTTTTGAATGAAGAATTGAACTTCCAACTAAATCCTAACAAAGTGTTACATTCTTTACATTGTACATGAGAAAATGTACATTGAGTTTAATTGTTACATTAGAAATGTCCTTAGTAATGAAAAGCTAATACTGTACTTTGTTTTCATGTTGATTTTTAAAATATGTAATGACTACTAATTATAACCTGCATGTTCAAGTGTGTGTCTTACCCCTTTTTACACATAACCCCTCCTCCCTTGGCTTACCTTCTGTGTGGCTGCCTACCAACACGGTCACTGACTTTCAAGCGAGTGGAGGTTCCACTCTTCTGAACCTTGATTTCTTTGGGCCCGTGGATGACAGTAGCTGTAGCAGCAGCAGCACAATCCCAGGTCAGCAGAGTGTTAAAAACACAATTGTAGCTCATTTACTAAACGCATGATAACCACACACTTGACTTTCCTATAAACAAGGAAACAAGTAAATTGTTTTCTCTCTTCATACTTTTCCTTCACCTATCTTATTTTCTAGTATCTGACTAACAAACAAGTTATGTGAAATTGAGTTTAGACTTTCTCAGAAGGTACTATTCAAAGCTGACATGGTTTCTAAAGACAGATTTTTTCTAACCCCTGTAAGTAGAAAATATAGTTATATGCTTATTTTTAAAATCATATTCTCTAAAACCATTTGAAAAACTACTACTTTACATAAAGTTTAAAGATACATGTTTTTAATTATAGTACCCAAAGATGACTTTAACATCGTAGTGCCTGTAATAGAAGAACTTCTACAAATTCTAACATTTTGCTAGTTGTGTATTAGTGCTACTAAGCATTAGATTCCAAAATATTGGAGTCTAGTACCTGGTTATATAGTCCCACATAGAACAATTACTATTTTTAATGTAGCTATTAAATAGAAAGCATGCTGTTAGTTTCCACGGAGTTAAAAAAAATTAACAAAAGGTAATAGTAGAAAATAATTGCCATGACATACTAAAAACTAGAAGTTAAAACTTACTGGAGTGCCTGTTAATGTTCACCCTGCAGTTCATTGAGCAAAGGACTAATGTGCTTTGTCATTTTCCAACTGAATAAAAGATTAAAATTATAACAATATTTTCACGCTTACACTTTATTTAATATGATTTCAGAGAGTGCTATCATCCCAGTTGTGATCAGGGGTGCTGTGTAGATGCTGACACCTAAAGCACATAGGGAAGATCCTGCTTAGTGGCCAATTTCTCAGCCAGTCTGAGTTCCTAAGACTCTGCTGAATTTTTTCAGCAAAATGAGTTCAGCTACCCACTTCCAACAGTTTGGGAACCATGATAGTATATGAGGACTTAACTCAACCAGCTAAGGGCCAGTCTGTGACCCAGGATGCCCTTCTCTTATATGAAGTTAGAGATATCTGATCTGCTGTAGGAATTCCCAAGAGTCTCTAGGGTATATTTCTCAAATCTAATCCCCTAGCTTCATTTTTGCTGTTTTCAAGATTTCTGCAAGCATATGAAAAAAAAAATCTGTCTGGTTTTGACTTCTGGGTGATATTTTACTATTTAAATTTCTTCTAAATATATCTGATCTATGGAATAACCTGGGTGAACTAAAGCCATTTGACATTTTATAACAATTATTGGGGTGGGAAGTGAGCAGCCAAAAACATAACTTTTCCTACTACTATATTTCTAAGAGTTATCGAGCTCCTGTTCTAAATTTGTTCTCAGCATCCTTTTTTGTCACAAATACTTAAAATTAAAATGAGCTCATATTTTCTTTTGGATTCTAAAACACCAGGTTTAGACTTAAATTTTTCTTATATTTTAAGCTCATTTAAAAACATGGCCATATAAAAAATTCAGAAATGTCTTGATAATGGGCCCTGTGTGCAGAGATGAAGAAGAGCACGAGGTGTCAGAATCTTAGAGTTGTGGTAGAAGAGCAGCCCATGGTCCAGTGCAGCCTTCGTTACTTTGGAACCTTTTAAACGTTTCTGCTCAGTCAGTATTTTCACTACTATACTCTAGCTGCTGTATAAATTTGATTATAATAAATTTGCTTTGGCTTTTTGATTGCTACTAGGTTTTGTTAATCTCCAGATATCAATACCTTCCTTAGGGTTCCATTTCACCACTTGCTTGTACTTTTTCTGACTTGTTTCTGGGAAAGTCATTTTGTCTTAGCTTGCAGTTAATTATTTTGTGTGTGATATTTAAGAGGTTGGACTTGGTTGGCTAGTTTTAATTAATTAAACTATGCTTCATTAAGATTCTGTTAAGAAAAAACTTCCATTAAAAATTACTCTCCAATGAGTATTGTATAGTAGATAATTATCTTGTTTTTGACAAGTTTAGCCATAGGTGTAGGTTTTGGAGTTGTGTTTTGTTGAGGGGGTTGGAGGGGGATAGTGTCTGTTACTAGAGATATTATGTTGTTGTCATTGTTGCCACTGCTGCTTTACTATCTCTCAGCTAAGTGGCCAATGGTTTATTAACCCAACTAAAATCCTTCTGGCACTTGCCTGTTGCCAGTAAGAATGCAGTCATTCATTCTGCATTGTACATTTGGTTACTCATACTGTAACTCATACCTTCAACAATGTAGAGGGAAGTGGTTTGAATTAATTTGGCCCATATCTAGGCCATCTATAATTTTGGACATTTTTAACTGACCCATATATTGATAGAAAAGTCTTTTAAGGCCGGGCATGGTGGCGCACGCCTTTAATCCCAGCACTTGGGAGGCAGAGGTAGGAGGATCGCCATGAGTTCAAGGCCACTCTGAGACTACATAGTGAATTTCAGATCAGCCTGGACTAGAGTGAGACCCTACCTCGAAAAACCAAAAAAAAAAAAAGAAAAGAAAAATCTTTTAAGTACATTTTAAAAATGCACATTAATGAAATGTTAGGAACATGGGAGAGTCACCATTCATCTTCTGTAGCCCTTCCTCCCTTGTTGGATTACCTAACCGTAGAAGCTGCTTTGCTTGTTTAGTTTCTATAAACATCTGAGATCTATGTAGATCTGTTGGTTATTTACAGAGTTGGTTAATAGAAGCCACCTCCTGATTATATTTTCAACCCTGAAGTAGCCTAAAAGGAGGGAACTTGTTAACATAAATATATGTATGCATTTATTATAATTTTGTCAAATCATGTAAACTTTTCTTAGAAAGTAAAACTTAGTCAAGCACCACCATGGACACCTGTAGTCCCGGCTGAGGCAGGAGGATTACTTAAACACAGGAGTTCAAAGCCAGTCTTAGCAATACAGTAAGACTCTGATTCAAAAGAAAAAATGAAAAGTAAAAATTGATCTTTTCTTTTTGGCAGTATTGGGCAAAATATTGGTTTTTGGTCTATTGTTTTGTTATACTGTGAAACTGCTGAAGTTTTTCTCAGTTTCGTGGTACTAAGAAGAATATAGGATTTAAATCTTCTTTTCATCTGAGTGTCTTCATTGACTAAAATTTAGCTTGAGTTTAAGATAATTAACTTTTCAGTGTTTTAATCACTATTAAATTATTCATGGCAAATATTAAAATTATTAATTTTATTTTAGGGAAGTTGGAACCAGGAGGAATTTTTCAATGTAAATATTAGCTTCCTTTTTAATAACTCTTAACTAGATAGTTGAACTATAGGTTACCAAATTTTGATATGCGACTAGAAATATAATTACTCCTGGAGATAACTTGTTTCCATTTTCATTTTATCCAAAGGTAATGCTCGTTTTTTCTGAAAATATTTTACCCTCCCCACATCTTACTTGAAGATTATAATTAAATTTGATTATAATAAATTTTATTATAATGTGGCATGTATATGTTGTTAATAATTTGATGCTTTGAGTAAATAATTTATGTCCTTAGATAATTCAGAGTTTATTGACACTATTGAAATCATCTACTGGAGGTAAAGAGAGAGAGGGGAAGGTTCAAAATGAAGTTAATCAACTGGTCAATTTAAAATTTGAGAATGTGACTCACATCTGTAATCCCAGCACTCAAGAGGCTGGGACAGGAGAATCATGAGTTAAGGCCCTGTCTCAAGACTGTGTCATAACAAATCATGTACTTTCTATTTATAAAACACTGAGAACATATAACAAATGAAACCAAAATTGAGGGAGTGGAGGGATTTTTTTTAAGTATTTGGGGAGGCATTTGCTACATAACTTTAAAGTAAAATTTCATTTTTCTTTTGACAGTTAATCCAAACACTAGTGTTCAATTTAAAAAATAAACACAATTTTGGGTGATAAATGAGTGGTGCTTATAAAGACTCAGATGTTTACAGAATAGTGCTGTTGCATCTTGGATTATGACTAAATTGAGTGGCCCACACAGCTTCCTGTCACTGACTATCACTGTGTACTATAAGGTGTGGATCCAGAGTTGTATGAGCTGACAACTGCTAAGCTGGAGACCTCCACCTCAAGCCTCAAAGTGACTGATGCGTTTGCAAAGCTCATGTCCACCGTAGAGAAGACGAGCACATCCACCAGGTAAACACCAATTGTCACTAGTACCCTAACTCTGAAGCCTAAAACTAAAACAGCCCAAAGGCTGAAACCCATGTAAATTGACAATATTTCAATATATTTTACTAGACTTAGAAAATCTAATAGATGCTTAAAGCCTGAAAATAACATTATGTTTTGGGGAGGTTTTTAATTTTTTTTGTTTGTTTTTTCAGGTAACTCAGGCTGACCTGGAACTCACAGTGATCCTCCTACCTCAGCCTCCTGATTGCTGGGATTAAAAGTATGCACTACCACACCCAGCTTCAAATTATGTTTAATAATGAATTTATTAGAAAAGATATATAAGATAGGAAAAGACTAAGATGTGGTTTTCTTTTTCTTTCCTCTACCTCCTCCTTCATAGAAAATAATTTGATTAAGTGTGAAGATCATAATGCCACTGAGAAACATCCCCTTTCCCTTTACAACTGCTAAGAAGAACATTTTGGGGAACCTGTTTCGTATTCCTAGTGTCACCTAAATTCCTATTTTCACTGAAGCTAAAATAGAATAAGGAATAGGGTACTTTATTTTCAGAATTTTTATTGATGTGTACATCTAATCTCAGGCATCAAGTATTTCTAAACTTGCTGGTACCAAAACCTCCAGGGGCATGGCCTTTGGAAAATAGCTATTGCTTCAGTTAGAACCAGAGATGGAGAACGTCACTTGGACCTTCAGTTTGACATAGTTACGTGTTAGAGTAACCCAGTGCCCTGACATGTTAACCATAGAATAAAAGCCAGTTCCTAATAAGCGGGTAGTCAGTCGCTGAGGGCAAGAGCAGACACGGAGGAATTGAACCTGGGCTGCCAGGCTTTGCAAGCAAGTGCTTCAACTGCTGAGCCATCTCCCTAACCTGTGTTTATTTTTTTTAACTTCAGTTCTATAGACAAATACATTCGCTTTCCCCTTTTTTTGTTGTAATAAATGCTTCGTCTTAAAATTTTAGTTTAGGAGCTGGAGAGATTGCTCAATGGTTAGAGGTGCTTGCTTGAGCCTAGGTTTGAGTCCCCAGTACACACATAGAGCCATGTATGCAAAGTGGCACATGAGTCTGGAGTCGTTTGAAATGGCAGGAGACCCTGGCACACCCATTCTCTTTCTCTTCTTTCTGCTACTGTCTCTATTTCTCTTTCAAGTAAATAAAATATATTTTTAAATTAATTTTAATTTTTATATTACAAGCCAGGCATGGTGGCATGCCTTTAATCCCAGTACTTAGGAGGCTAAGGTAGGAAGATTGCTGTGAGTTCATGGCCAGCCTGGGCTACAGTTTCAGATCATTCTAGGCTAGAATGAGTAGCTGCCTCAAAATTAATTAAAATGATCACAGTGGATATTAAATTTTGTACTGCCAAACAGATAACAATTAAATATCTGCCAAACAGATAACAATTTTGAAAAGCTGTTAATACTGATTTATAACTGCAGAAATTCTTACCTTTTCCCTAGACTGTAGCATGTAGGTGAGTCTTTTTTGTCCAGAGACTCCATTTCTGTCTTTGCCCTGTGTCACTACCAAAGCCCCTACTAGATGCACCTTTGTGTAGCTGCAGCTATTTTTAAAGCTTTTTAAAATAAACGCTTGCAGCCTTCATTGCCTGGGCGTGTTTCTGGAACAGCTGTCCTCTTTTCTCACCTGTTCCCCTGAGGTTTCAGTGGCCTAACTCACTCTAGAACATTGAAGCCCCATCATGGAAGTTTGTCCTTTGTGCCATTAGGAGGAGCTCTAATCCACGCCTTAGCTTTGTCTTTTCCGCCCCCATTCACTTTCAAGTGACTTTCATCATCTGAATTAAAAGAGTAAACTAAAACTATAGCATACATACTGGAGGAAATGTTATAGTGCAATGATTTGCTCTCTAGTAATTGTCCAACCTTTTTTTCACTAAAGTATTGGAACTCAGTATTGGAACAAGTGTTATACTGTAAAATGTTCCCCATGAGTGGTTTGGGGGAGAGGGCTACTTTGGTTTGTTTGCAATGCTAGGAATTCAACCCCAGGCCTCGTGCTCTCCATCCCTAGTGTCCTATCCCCAGGCCTCCGTGAGTGATTTTAATTGTACACAGAAGAGCTAGGCAAGTGGGAGGTATAATATCTAAAGGCATTTCAGTATTCTGGTCTTTAGGGTTTCCTGTTTTTGTTTTAAATAAAAGACAGAAGATAAAACTTACCAAAATCTTCCTGGCTATTGATAATATACAGAAGCTGAGTAAAAAGGCTGTGTGAAGAATGACTATAGAATTAGAAATGATAGTTAAGCAGGTGTGCTGCTCCAGCCTTTTATCCAGCATCAGACAGCTAAGCAGGAGTATTAAAGTGAGAGCAGCCTGGGCTACCCAGGGAGAAAAAGGAAGAACAAGAAAAGAAACGGTAGTTGAATTAGAGGAAATTTGGCATTGAGCAAGCAGCATCCCACACTCTTGAGCTTTTGACTATGTGAGGAAACTTGTATATGGTCTCTCCAAAAACAGGTACCTCGCTTCAGTTAGGTTTGGTTTGTTGGGAGTTTTGTTTTGTTTGGGGGATTGAACCCAGGACCCTAGCAAGCACTTTCCCATTAAGCTATACCACCAGTCCTCATTTTAGTTATTTAAAGAACTATAGGTTCTTTTAAAATAGTTTTATCTAAGCTGGGTGTGGTGGCACCCACCTTTAATCATAGCACTCAGGAGGCAGAGGTAGGAGGATCACTGTGAGTTGGAGGCCAACCTGGGACTACAGAGTGAGTTCCAGGCTAGCCTGGGCTAGAATGAGAACGTTCCTACCTTAAAAATAAATAAATAAATAAATAAAGTTTAAAAAAAAACTTCCATCTTCTTGTACTTTTCCTAATATGAGGAAAAATTATTTTCTAATTTAAATCAGTGGGTAACTGGCTGGTTTCTAAATGAAATTTCTACAAGCTAAAGAACTAGTGGCTGAAAAGGGTACTAGTTTTCTTTATTGCTGATTCACGTATCATAAGACCAAGTCACCAGTGGTTAATGCATTCTCAAGGTTTTGCAGCTATGACCACTAATTCTAGAACATTTTTATTACCCCAAGCCAAAACCCTGTGCCTTAGCAGTCATTGCTATCTCTGCGCATGTGTGTGTGTCTCAGGCTAAGGGTACAGCTTAGTATAGATTGGTTACCTAGCATGCATAAGGTCCTGGGTTTTGGAGGGGTGGGATCGTCACCTTTTGTGTCTGGCCTCTTAGCATTATATGTTCATCCATTTTTTAAAAAACGTATTATTTATTTGCAATCAGAGAAAGAATGGGCATTGCCACGGCCTCTCTTATGTGTGTGTCACTTAGCGCATCTGACTTTACATGGGAACTAGGAACTTGAACCCCGGGCTCTCAGACTTTGCAGGCAAGCACCTTTAACTGCTAAGCCATCTCTCTGAACTTGATCATCCATTTTTGTAGCAATGTATTGGTATTTAATTCCTTTTTTTTTCTACATACTATTTTGCTTTTGGAAATAACATTTTGTTTAGCCATTAAATATTTGATTGTTACTTTTTTGGTTTTTAAGGCAGGAAAGCCCAGCTGGCCTCGAACTCCTGAGTGTTAGGATTACAGATACCACCACACCAGGCTCCATTTTCACTTTTTAGCTGCTGTGAGTAGTAGTACTATATTTCTGTGTGTGGACAGATACTTTCAGCTTTCTTGGGAATAGATTTGTGTTGGGTCTTGTGGTGATTGTTGAGCTTTTTTGAGGAACTGCCAAACTTTGCAAAATCATGGCAGTATTTTATGTGCCCAAAAGTCATAGGACTTTTTGGTTACCATTTTCCAGGTGTGTGACATTGTATTGCATTATCACTTTATTATTTTATTTTATCTTTTGAGGGTGGCACTCCTACCGGAGCCTCCCTGGTGATGGGATTAAAAGGCATGCACCTCCACACCCTGCAGACTTTTTTTTCTTTATTAAGCAGAGAGATACAGAGAGAGAGAGAGAGAGAGAGAGAGAGAGAGAGAGAGAGAGAGAGAGAGAGAGAATGCACCAGGGCCACCACCTTGTGGGTCTGGCTTATGTGGGTCCTGGGGAATTGAACTTGGGGCCTCAGGCACCAGAGGCACGTGCCTTAACCACTAAGCCATCTCTCCAGCCCACCTTACAGACTTTTAAGCAGATCATTTGTGAGTTTTTTGTTTTGTTTTGTTTTTTTTTGTTGTTGTTGTTGTATTGTTTTGTTTTGTTTTTTGCAAGAAGAGAAACAACAGAATGGAATGAGTGGGCCAGGGCCTCTAGCCACTGCAAACTCCAGATGCATGCACTACTTTGTGCATATGACTTTATATAGATACTGGGGAATCGAACTTGGGTCTTTAGGCTTTGCAGGCAAGTGCCTTAACCACTGAGCAATCTCGCCAGTTCTGTTGTGAGAGTTCTTTATAGACGGCAAATACTAGGCCTTTGTCAGATGTGTTATTTCAAATGTTTTCTCCCATTCCATGGATTATCTTGTCACTTTCTTTATAGAATCCTTTGAAGCACAAAGGCTTTTAATTTTCATGAAACCCAATTTATGTGAATCTTTCTTTTGTTGCTTATACTTAAGTTCTAGTAAATGATTGCCTAGTTCAAGGTCAAGAATGTTTGGTTGTGTTTGCTTTTTTCGAGGTAGGGTCTCACTCTAGCCCAGGCTGACTTGAAACTCACTCTGTAGTCCCAGGTTGGCCTTGAATTCATGGTGATCCTCCAACCTCTGCCTCCTGAGCGTTGACCTCAAGAAGATTTTACACCTAGATTCTCTTCAAAGAGTTGTGTAGTTTCAGCTCTTACATTTAGGTCTTTAATAGTCTTAATTAATTTTTCTATGTAATGAGAAGCGGAGGGGGCCACATCCTGGGTTTTTGTTTTATTTTTCCCTGCATATTGATATCCAGTTGTCCCAGCACGGTTTATTGACAAGATCATTCTTTATCCCTTTTAAAAGATCTCAGCATGCTTGCTTTTAGGGGGAAAGTTAAATTGGTCATAGGCATTTCTTTCTGGACTCTTGACAAAAAGGATAAATCTTAGAGAGCAAACATCAAAATCACATCACTGCCTTTGAAATAATAATTTTCAAGAATCTGGGAATATGGTTCAACAGTTAAAGACATTTGCTTGCAAATCCTGCTGGCTCAGGTTCAGTGCTCGGGCCACCCTGGTAAAACAAAAAGTGGCTCAAGTATCTGGCATCCATTTGCAGCAACAGAGGTCCTGGTGTATATACACACATGTGCACATGTGTGCGTGCACAAAAAATAAAAATATTTAAAAATAATTTAAATTTCTTAACTATTTGCTTCATATATTATTACAAGAATAGCAGGCTAGGGAAAGGGTTCAGTAGGTAAAAGCACTTGCCATGCAAGCATGAGACCACCTAAGTTCCTTCGCCAGCACCCACATAAAACAGGCGGGCCTAGCCATGCATAGCTGTCCTCCCAGCCCTGTGGAGAGTGGAGATAAGAGAGGGCTCACTGATCAGCCAGTCTGACTGCAAGTGGCAGCTCTAGGCTGAGTGAGAGACTCTGTCTCAAGGAAATAAGGAGAAGAACGGTAGAGGACACTCGAGCTCTCCTTGGCCTCGGTACACGCTTGCGCACAAAAGGCATAACTAGACAGTGACTGTTAGTTGTATGAACTTGAAGAAACTTTCAAATACAATTTCACATTGTGTCCAGGTAGTACCTCTGAAAGCTGTTGGTAAAAGTAGTATTACCAACTACTTCTTTTTGTTTGTTTGTTGTTTTGGTTTTGGTTTGGTTTTTACAAGCAGAGAGAGAAAGAATGAATATAGGCATGCCCGGGCCTCTGGCCACTATAAATGAATTCCATACACATGCACCACTTTGTGTATCTGGCTTTACATGGGTACTGGGGAATCGAACGCAGGCTGTCAGGCTTTGCAAACAAGTGCTTGAGCCACTGAGCCATCTCTCCAGCCTCCCAATTATTTCTTGATTAAAAACTTTTTACTGGCTCTTCTCTTCCAAACTCCAACCACATTCCATAAATGAGGAATCAACCTATATTTGTTTTAAGCAGTCATATTTGATACTGTTTTGAATAACCCTTTTTTATTACAGAAGTGCTGAAGGCATATTGCAGGACATTAGAGGTTTAAGTATCACATTTTTAACCACTCAGTCCACTGTACTCACTATGGTATGCTCTTTCATACTTCTGTATTCTTTTTTTCACCAAAAATGAGAACTTATAGTCCATATTAATTGCACCTCTTGTAATTAGTGATCTGTATCTCATTTTCAATGAGAGACAGAGAGAGTGTGTGCAGCACACCAGAGCCTCCTGAACTCCAGGGCATGCTCCATCTTGTGCATACTGTCAGGCTTTGAGCCATCTCTCCAGCTGTCGTGTGTCCCCCCCCCCCTTTGTTTTCTGATTGATCACAGGAGCTGGTTTAGAAGACCAGTCATGTTGTCCTATAGAATCTTCTAGGCCCCGTTTATATCCTTTAAATGGTGTTCTTTATTCCCTAATTTCCTGTAAATCAGAAATTATACATGAAAGCTTGTGAATACAGGATAGCATCTGGGCTAGACAAATGAGAGGTCTTCTATCACAGCAGAAGACACCACACAGCTGGCTGACTGCATGGTCAGTGAGGCTAAGATTGACCACTGCTCATTATACACTTCTAGTTTTTCACTCTGGGACTGGAAAGTAATGTTCCCTGTTTGACATTGGCAAGCAGATACCTAGTTCCTCAGACATCCATTTTACAGCTTTACTACCATTTAAGGGCAATTTAAAATGTAAATTTTCGGGCTGGGGAGATGGCTCAGCAGTTAAGGCACTTGCCTCCAGTGCCTAAGGCCCCAGGTTCAATTCCCCAGGACCCACATACACCAGACCCCCCACAAGGTGGTGGTTCATATTCTCTCTCTCTCTCTCTCTCTCTCTCTCTCTCTCTCTCGCTCTCGCTCTCGTTCTCGCTCTCTCTCTCTCCTGTGTGTGTGTCTCTGCTTGAAGATGAATAAAATATTTTTTAAAAACACAAAAAGGTGAAATCATATTTTCCTATAAAAATGAAGAATTTCTATTCCAGTCTTCTAAAAAACCCTAGAACTGAGTCCACTATTTTCATTTGGTAAATGCTTACAATAAAAGAATTGGGCTTCCTATAGTCAATTTAAAGTGATCTATATGTACATATAACGTGTATGACTAATTATTCCTTCAGTATATTTTTTTATTTATTTATTTGAGAGAGAGAGAGGCATATACAGAGAGAGAATGGGCACACCAGGGCTTCCAGCCACTGCAAACGAACTCCAGACACATGCACCCTCTTGTGCATCTGGCTTTATATGGGCACTGGGGAATTGAACTCTGGTCCTTCTGCATTGCAGGCAAACGCCTTAACCGCTAAGCCATCTCTTCAGCCCTATTCCTTCAGTATATTTAAGATCTGTGAAAAGTAGTTTGGATGGCAGTTGTGTTCTATTTGTGGCACTTTTAAAAAAATACTTATTTGAGGGAGAGGGGAGAGAGGAGAAAGGAGCAGACACAGAGAGAGAATAGGTGCACCAGGGCCTCCAGCCACTGCAAACGAACTCCAGACCCATGGACCACCTTGTGTATCTGGCTTTACATGGATAGTGGGGAATCAAACTCAGTTCCTTCTGCTTTACAGGCAAGCACCTTAACCACTAAGCCGTCTCTCAGCCCTTGAGACATATTTGACACTTGGCATTTTCTTCAGCTCACCTACTAGAGTATCCTGGCTCACCAGTTTTGCCAATCTGTGGTGGGCTCCGGACTAGCTCACTTGTCATAGTACTGGTACATGTGGTAAAGTAGACGTTCTTACAAGGCTCATAGAATTGAGAGATTGCCTCCCCAGGATTTCTGTGTGCATCCAACCTCACTTGGTTGCCTCTATCTCAGCACTGGAATTCCCCAGTGGGATAAAAAACCTGAAGTAAATGCCTTGAGTCACTCACATGATTTATGTTGAGGTAATTTGGTAGTTTCACAGAAAGCATGGAGAAATCTAGGTGGCTGGAACGTTATTAGGGCTTCGGGAATATACTTCTGTTTAGTAATATTTTAAACTTCTGCCTGGATAGATGATCCCAGTCATAAATAAAGCTTTGAGCTAGACCACATGTCCATGGGAGTATCTATATGTGCATGCTTATTGAATGAACACTCAGGGCATGTGTGGCTCTCCTGTGGTTGAGCATACAGGAAGTACACAGTATGAAAGGATTAAAGCTGGCCGAGGAAAAGATGCGCAGGTGCTCTGAGAGTGGATGCTTTCCCCATTTAACCTACAAAGTTCCAGTGACATACTTTCCTTTGTCATTTCTTGATAGGAAACCAAAAAGAGAAGAGCACCTGAGTGAAGAAGCTGCCAAGGTGATCGCCAGCCTTCCTGACTTGACATTCATGCATGCCAAGGTGCTGATGTTCCCGGCCACACTAACACCTTCCACAGGCTCGCAAGAGCAAGCAGACTGAGGGCTGGTTGAACTGGACAGTTTGAGATCTTTTTCCTCCTCCATTCCTTCCCTACCATCAGAATACATTCTCTAATTAAAAAAAAATACAATAAATAAGTTTAAAAAAAAAAAAGTAAGTTCAGCTGATTTGTTGGTAAGCCGCAATAGAAAGGTATACATAATAATGTATATTTATTTACATACTGAAGTCCTAAATTTATATTAGAAAAAAATGTAAATAATCGGGGATGAACATTTTTGAAGATTTATTCTTTTTGTGTTCCTGGGGTGTATACATATATGTCTTTGTGAAATAACACTGGTGGTGTCCTTCTTAACAAAACTTTTGAAATAAAAAAGAAAATTAAAAATTCAAAATCTCCACTGTCTGTGAAATCCCCTTCAGTCTTTTCCAGTTATAGTGAATGTCCCTCTTAAGTTGTCATATCATATGTGGAATTACTTTTACTATCATTTTATAAATAAGTTCCAAAATCTGTTTACTATTAAATTATATGTGTGATGAGTTTGTTTCAAATCTGGCTTTTGTTAACATTTTTAGGCTTGTTTTCTTAATCTTTTCAACCTGGCATATTGCTGCTTGACCTTTTGCAAAGGAACTTCATCAACTGCTCTTTGGTTTTAGGGTATGGATCACTGTAGAACTTGATTGAGTGTTTAAAGAGATTGTGCCTGTTTTACATTAGTTTGATTTGGAGACGGACCAAATTATATAAATGTCTTACAATGAAATTTAATTGTTAGTGATTTTTTTTTTGTTCTATCATACCACTATTTTTTGAGGATTTTGCACAGTGTAAAATGACATAATCATAGATTGCTATGGTTCAGGCTGTATATACAGTAAAAACTACGGGTTTTAAATGTTCGGGGAATTCCTATGGAAAAAGAGACATGTAGAAGAACCTCTAATAAGGTTAGTGTGCATGCCCAAGGTCTTTTGAGATTTCAGTGTGTAAATTTCCTTTTAGCTTACACAAAAATAAAATAATTCAAAAGAAATTTAGCCTTTTGTCTTTGTATTTAAGTATCTGATGGAATATGTAATCATTTGGAGGTGAAATTTTTATTTTATTAAGAATTTAGTGACTTTTGTTCCAAAGGAAATCATTTAATAGGACTTATACTTTGTTGAAGAAGAATTAAAACCAGGCCTGTAAGAATTTGATCAGTGTTTTTAGTAGCTGTACTGTTTTTCTCTGTAATGAGATCATAAGAGAAATACTCCTGAATAGCAGAGTTAAAAATAGGGGTCTGTAGAGAACTAGAGAACTATTTAAGAACATTCATGAAATTAAATAAAGTGAGCACAAAAGTAATTCTACAAGTACATTGTCATTAGATGTTTGTCAAGTTATATGACCCATTTCCTACGAGCAGACAGTTATCCCACAGCAGCCTGCCTCGTGTGTGTTCCTGTGCAGCACCTGTCCCGCCAGCACTGACGACTTCCTGTCTCCAGGTTTGTGACATGCGCCACCGGAGCACTCTTTAGTTGAGTGACAGGATGCTTGTCCAATCCATCTCCCACCATTTCTCCCTATTTTTTTCAACCCTGTCATTTTCAGAGAAGGCTTTGAGAATATTCATTACTTCCTAGGGCCAGTGACCCTCACAGTGGATGAAGTTAGCTAAGATCTAGTGTCTGGGTTGTCATGAGAAAGTTGTTCAACCTCTTAGCCTGAAGTGTAGTAACTCTGAAAAATAAGAATGATGCTACTTACAAGGTTGGTATATTAAAGATGTGCATTCTGTAATCCCAGTGTTTAAGATGCCAGAGGATCCCAAGTTCAAGATCCAGACCTTGTCTCAAGAAAATAATAAAAATGAGAAGAAAACAAGACAGTCACATTAGCCACAGCAGACCCTGTGGAGGGGTTCTGTAGATCAAGAAACAGCCCCAGGAGAAGGGGCCACCACAAATAAGGCAAGAACTTGTTCGGGGGATAGAGCGAGGGCTCCGTGGGTAAAGGTGCTTGCTTGTAAAGCCTGCCAGCCAGGCTTCCATTCCCCAGTCAGTCACAGCCAGCTCCAAATGAGTGACACAGGTGTCTAGCATGTTGTTTGCGGTGGGTAAGAGGCTCTAGCAAACCTACGTACACATGCAAATAATTTTTTTTTAAAACTTCTCAATGCTCATGTGACCCTGTTTTAAATGACTCTGGAAATGAGTCTTGTATCTATAACCATTTCTAAACAAGCCAGACTTCCTTTCTGTTTGTCGTACTGGTCTTTGCTATTTTAATCACAATAGGTAATAATTTTGGATTGTCCTAGGTTAAAGTCCTTCAGTATCAAGAACCAAAAATAACCACTTTGCAGCTGACAGGCATCAAATCCCACCACAAAGCAATCAAGTCTGGTCGTTCTTGAGCTCTCAGGGATCTCTACTCAGGGCAAGCCTGTCACCCACCAGCTTGTCCTGGTCATCTGCAGCTTCAGACAGCAGCTGTATGCTATTCCTCAGCACTAAGCAGGAAAAGCCTACAGAACAAGTGGGGAAGAAGCCCAGGAGGAGTGTCCTTTATAGACTAAGAGAAGCTGCCTCATCACCAGGGGCTCATCCAGGAAATTTCATCAAAATTGTGTTATTTTTTAAATAAAGAGGCAAACAAGGGCCTCTTGCCACTGAAAATGAACTCCACACACATGTGCCACTTTGTGCATCTGGGTACTGGGAACTCAAACTCAGGCTGCAGGCTTTGCAAGCAAGTGTTTTTAACCACTGACCATCTCCCCAGCCTCGAGTTGCTATTCTTATGAATCATTTCTTAGAGAAACTTCCTCACCATGATTATTGTGGCTTTTTGTTTATTTGGGGTTTTTCCCCAGTTTTTCAAGGTAGGGTCTCATTTAGCCCTGACTGGAATTCACTATGTAGTCTCTGGGTGGCCTTGAACTCATGGCTTCCTACCTCTGCCTCCCAAGTGCTGGGACTAAAGGTGTGCACCACCATGCCCTGCTTATTGTAGTTTTTTTTTTGTTTTTTTTTTTTGTTTTTACTATTTAGAACTTGCCATCTATTCTTTCATGTTTCGTGAATCAGGATTAGATTTGGCTGTAACAAATACCCATAATACTGCATTTCATGTAGAGACTCATTGTCACATTTTAATTTCTCTGAATTTGGGATGCATCACACAATTGGAAGGGTTGTCTTTAATTTTTTCCTTCTTCCTAGTGATGTATTAACACATTCTTACAACCAGTGACAGAGTTAAGGGAAACGATGATGGGGGCTGAAGCAGAAGGTTTTCTTTTAAAGCATTGAAGGAAAGCTTCCCAGGGATGGGGGGCTTCACAAGATCTGCAGCTCTTATTACCTTGTATTCCCCCATTCTCAGCATGCAGTTTCTACCTTCTGGTCCTTAAGTGGTTTAAGGTTATGGGCATGATGCCTCCATTGCAGCCGCTATGGAAGGAAGGACATACAATACACACACTTTTCAGTTACAGCATCGGATCCAGGTGCAGAGAAATCTAGGAAGCACTTTTATTGTGGGAGGGAGGCCATCTTAAAGTAAATAGGTCCTGGTAACAAGAAGAGAGCAGCTAACGCAGGGCAACCTGCGCTGCTACCCATCTTCTCACTATTTCATTGAGAAAGTGATGCACGCTGAGAAGTGAATTGCAGGGTCATTGTCTCAGACTACAGTGCCTGAGAATAGACCCACCCTTTCCTAATGCTTTTCCAAGGGGAAAAAGGAAAGGGAAGGGGGGGAGGGGAGGGAAGATGGATGAAAGAAAAAGGAGACCAGGTGGAAAGAGGAAAAGGCTCAGTGGGGATTTTGATCAAAATACATTACATATAAAAATTGTCAATAAAAAGTTATTTGAGAACAAGAAGTGGAAACTAAAATGAGGAGCCAGGCATGGTGGTCTGTGCCTGTAACCCCAGCATTCAGGGCCAGGAAGGGGTTCAAAGCCAGCCAGCCTTGGGCTCTGCAATGGGACCCTGTCTTAACCCCTCCCCTACTCCCCTGCTCACCACTTGTCTGTGGGCTTGGGGTCCTGTCGGTTCTCCTCCAACCTGCAGATCTACTTCCTCTTCAAGTTCACGCATTCTTTACCAGCCGCCACCTGTTCTCAGGATCTAATCTTCCACAGAAAGTTTTTTTCCTGTTACAGGTCCTTCCTGCCACTGCTTGACCCTTCCAGACAAAGTGTTAACCTCTGCACACTGCCTCCTCTCTCTGCTGGGACATTCACGGAAAACATGTCCGTAAGGAAGCTCTCAGTCAGTCCCAGAGCGGGCACCACATTCTGAGATTCCCCAGAACTTGAGGTCTCTAAAAATGAAATTATTAGACATCATAACAGCCATTAAACTTCAGTTGACATGCCATGGGTACCCCTGTTAAAACTGGCCTATCCAGTCATTACTCCCATCATCCAATTATCTTTCCCCTTCTGTGTTCCGGCTGGCATTGGTGCAGGCAAGGCCGGCAAGAGGGCAGGGGGAGCTCTTGACTTTGCAGCTCTGGGTTTGAGGCTCCCAACCTACTCCTAAAACCCCCAAATCAGCTTGCATCTGAGGGAACACGGAGTGGGGTTACAACTTGTTTCACTTTCTTTTGGCTGAGTTGCCCTGAGAGCCTATATATGTATGCATAATTTTTTTTTTTTGAAGCAGGGTTTCAAGCTGGCCTCGAACTCAAAGCAATCCTGCTTCAGCCTCCAGAGTGCTGGGATTAAGTGTGAGACACCAAGTTCAGCTAGAGAGCCAAATTTTGATGCAGTGAAAGTCCTTGATTAGAAGGCTCAGGAGAACAGCCGGACCAGCGCTCAACCTCCTTCTTTCTTCTCAACGAGAAGAAGCCCTTCCTTCCCCATCCGTCTGTCTGGCACTTGCCTCAGCACCCCTCACCCACCTAATCTGCCTTCTGGGCGTCCAGTGTCCAGTGCCCAGCGCACCATTTACGAAAGAAGGGAAGCACAGCCAGAACTGCTCCCCTTCAGCTACTAGCTGTAACTCCTCCACTTACAACCCGACGTTTGGAAAGAAAGCGCCCAAGTCAGCAGCCCTGGAAAAAGCTCCCTTTTCAGGAAATCTGGACATTAATTTTCCACTCCAGGTGTTTTGGTTTTGTGGCTAAAGCCTAACATCTGTGAGGCAGACAGGACCTCACGGGTACTGTGTCACCAGACACCTGTTGAAAAGATGTATTGGGAGAGAAAATCTGGGCAGAGCCCACTGACTGTGACAGCTGGTATTTATCTAGCGTCAGCCTCCACTGACTGGGACAATGAGCCAGCGAGCTCCTCCAGGGAGGCAGAGAGAAAAGGTGCCGCTGCCGGCAGGTGCTGGGGGTCCCTGTCTAATGGCCAACCCAGCCCCTGTCCCATCCTCTGAAGGGGAGTGTCTGCCACCTCCATGGATTTCTCCAGAATCGGTCACCAAGCACCTCCATGAACCTCTCTGCCTGTGCTTTTGTCTTGGGCTGTTACTGAAGAATTGTGAAGGAAATGCATGGACTATTGTTTTCAGTAATCATTTCAACATGGGGCCTGGAGGGAGCAAGGAACCTAACTGGAATTGGCTTTCCCAGGTCTGAGGCCTCTCACAGGCCTGGGGGCTCAAGGCTGACCCAGGCCACTGTCCAAAAGCAAGCAGCTGCCCTGGTACAAAAGGAACCCTGAACACTGGTATGGCCTGAGTACTGAGTACTGAGTACTGATTGCTTCCAGAAAGAAGCAGGAATGAGACAGCCGGGGCTTGCGTCCTGGCACTAACGCCTCCTGTTGTGAGACCACAGCTATGGCTTTTTATAGGCAGTCAGCCAGGTACGGGGTTCCAAGGAAAACATGGATGTCACCAAGGAGAACATGGATGTCACCTTGCCTGACTGCCAAGGCAGGACTAGAACCCAGGTCTAACCCAATCTCATTCAAGATGGCTTCAGGCAACAACTCAACAATATTTCCTGTTTCAAGTTTTCCGGGGTGGGGGTGGAGAACTGGCACACTTGGATGGGCTGATCGCTGCCGAGTCAGCCTCTTGAGTCTGCCAACCAATCAGGTCTCTCCCTTACACACCCGAATCTGATGACTGGTTCATCCTAATTGGATGTTTGATCCCTATAAAGGAGCCTAACCACGTGTGGTGTGGAACTTTCTCTTGGCTTCTTCCTCTGGATCCCTACACACACACACACACACACACACACACACACACACACACACACACACACACGTGTAAGTCTCTCCAGGTCTCCTCTCCCTCCTCCCAGGCTGGCTGAGAAGGAGTAGGGTTTTTCTTTTTCCAGCCGGGCACTTTCCTGCCTTGTTTTGGGGAGCTTTCTCTCTTTGTTACATGTGTGATCTCTCTTTAAGTCTTTTGTATGTGTGTCTTCTCCAGAGGCTTCGTCCCCAGAGCTTTCTCTTTGTGAAGGACATTTTCTCCATCTTCTCTCTCCCTTTCCAGCTGGGCTAGGAGGAGGCACTTTTGGCTTGGCCTTTCCTGCCTAGCCTTCCCTCTGGATCCTAACTGTCCCCAAAATAAGTCTCATAATTCATAATTTGCCCCTCTCTGAGTCTATATTTTCCACTCTTTGCTAAAATGGACTGGATCTCCTTCATCGTTATGAAATTTAATCCTTCCCTGGACCCAAAATCCTGCATCAGTTGGGCTAGGGAGATGGCTCAGAGCTTTAAGGACCTTGCTTGCAAAGCCTGCCAACAAAGCATCTGGAGCTTGTTTGCAGGGGCAGGAGACACTGTTCTCTCTCTCTCTCTCTCTCTCTCTCTCTCTCTCTCTCTCTCTCTCTCTCTCTCTCATACACACACACATACACATGCAAATAAAAGTTTTTTTTTTTTCTTTTGGATATTTTAGGTAGGGTCTTGCTCTAGCCCAGGCTGACATGGAATTCACTGTGTAATCCCAGGCTGACCTCAAACTCATGATGATCCTCCTGCCTCTGTCCCCCAAGTGCTGAGATTAAAGGTGTGCGCCACCACGCCCAGCTAAAAATATTTATTTTAAAGTAAAAAATACCAAAATAAGCCAGATGTGGTGGTACACACCTTTAATCCCAGCACCTGAGAGGCTGAGCTAGGAGGATAATCTTGAGTTCAAGGCCAGCCTGGGCTTCAGTGGCTTTGTGGAACCCCGTGTTGGAGTAGGGTAGTTATGGAGTAGAAGCTCTGGCTTATCTGAGTAACTTGGGCTGGTTTATGGGCAACTAGTGTGACAGTTTCCGGTACTCTCCAGAGACCCCCTTCCCCTTGAGTGGGAGGTGTCTAGCTAGAGCTCAAACCTAGGCGCTAAAACTGATTGGTCAGATATGAACCAACCACCTGTCACCCTGCTCACCTGGGGCAGGAAATACTCACTGAACAGATAATCCTGACTCTCTAGGGACCAGTAAGGGCTCCCAAGCCACACACCATATCCTAGTAGCTGTGGTGAGGCGCTGGATTTCTCTTTCACATGAACCTTTCCTTCTCATGATCTTTCCTTTCCCTGCTTGTTTAGCTAAACAGCATAGATTTTGTTAAAACCTCTCCCACGTGTTCTCCCCACACTGGTGGATGGACATGATGGTTGGGCTGTTTCCCCTATCTCTTTCCCGAGTCACCTGAACTGACGCTAATCTAGAATAAATGTGTGTGATAAGAAAATACTCTCTGTCGAAATTGCCCAATTCTTTGGCATTTTGAGACACGAACTCTGGGGGAAGTACAGCGGTGAAGCCCCAGGTGTTCACCCACTGTGCCCAGTTCCTGCTACATTTAATAAAGGTCCCATACCGAGATATGAGTCATTTTTTATTTCCATGTTTATTCTAGTTTTAAACTTTGAGAATGAAAATCTTTCCTTTCTGATCCTTTTGCTGGATGAAACAAGGCTGATAATTTGGCCCTCGGGCTCCCAGCGAGGGGCCCTGAGGCAATAGGTATGGAATGCCACCACTGCAAAAACCTCAGTCCTGAAAATGCACACTGTTGACAGCAGCCCCTTCGTGGCCCGTGGGTGACCATGGGCACCCCAGGATGGGACACCAGGACAGAAATGTCCCACCCGCTGAGTGATCTTAGACTTCCTGGTACCATGCTCTGCATTCACTAGCAGGAATAAGGCAGGGAGCCACAGGCTGAGCTGCCCTGGGACACAAGGCACTGCAGGTGCTCTGGATCAGAACCTCCTGATCAGGCTGGAGGCTGATGGCACCCAGCGCCCTGGGCTTTGTGCTCCAGCTCTCCACAGCCCAACTCAAGGCCACATGGCTGCTAGGAAACTCCAGCAGCGTGGAGATCTGAGTACTAATGGCAGAGCCACCCTAAGCGCTCCTGAGCAAAGCCCTCCCCCACAGCCAAGGCAAAGTGTGCCCCTCACCATGTGACCTCAGATTTCAGAACGGTCCCTGACCATGGGCTCCCGAGGCCCAGTCCTGCACAGCTGCAGGCCCTGAGGACACCATGGTCTCCTAGGCGGGACTCAGGGCTACAGGGACTATGGCTAGAAGGCCATTTGGGCTGACACCCGAACATAACTAAAATGGACAGACAGCTGCAGGCTCTGACTGCAGACACCCATTGCTCACCGGATTGCACACTGGGTAAGGCGCTTGGACATCTCCATGGTAATTAACCTGGCAGCACCCAGGTGGACTTCAATAAAAATTGTGCCGCCATGTGAATTTCTCTGCACAAGACATCTGATTAACAAATTCATTCCTTATGACAATTTCTAGTCAGATTTTACAGAGCTGAGGCAAGGGGATGACAGATATGTTTACTGGGTTAATAAAAAACATTCTCCTTTCTGGGTTATTCAAGGGTGCTTTTCTGGTTGTAAAACTGTTCTGTTACTTCTACTAACTATGCTACAGACTTAATGTTTTTCAGCCTACCTGGATCAGTTTTGAAAATTCTACGAAGGGTGATTTGTCAGATATATTCAAAGGTTTTAAAGGTAACAAAAAATCATTTTCAGATATACTAAATGTGTTGATTATACTTTATCTCAGGGACCATTATGTCTTGCCTATGCTCTTTTTAAAATGTATACCCTAAAATTATTAACAGGAGATATCTTACATCCATAGATTATAAAATCTGTAATTATGTGCTGATAAGTATTATTAAAAATATGGTTTGTCAGTTTTCTTAAGATTATATTCATAAAGGTGTTACATACAAAGAAATGTTTAATTCTTCTGATACTAGAATATATGTTTTCTATTAGTAGATAAAAATTAAGTCAACTTGGTACAATTTCTCTTAATTCTATAAAGGATGAGGAACTAAATTCTTTAGACAAATACTTGTAGATGCCAGTTTTTTTTCTATAAAAGCCAACTATATGTGCTCGTTCTCAATCATGGGCTAAACAGTAAAGAAAGGCAGATATTAATGCACTCAGCTGGCTTTGACTTTAGGACAGAGCTCTCCGAAAGCTAGACCCCAGAAACAGATATATTTCCCAATGCTTCCTCATAAACCAGACTGGCCCTCTGGTTAATGACGAATGTAAGGGAAATAATAACACAAGTTTATGGTACTAAAGTCCATATCATATGGGTAAACTGAGTCAAAAAGAGAAAGACATAAGGTTTTTTTCATCTATTGCTCAATGGTTAGAGACATTAACTACTGTAAATGCTATATGTTTTCTGCTTGCTTATAAATAAAAAAGAGGGGGGAGAATATGCTAGAAAGTGTTTTACTTATAAGTCTGTTAAGGATCAGGCTGTTCAATAGTTAGAGGTACTTATCAGTGGCATTATCATTTGGCATTCTTTTTTTTTAACTTTTCTGTCTTTTTTAAAAAATATTTTATTTATTCATTTTCAAGCAGAGAGAGCAAGGGAAAGAGAGAGAGAAGGAGAGAAAGAGAGAGAGAGAGAGAGAGAGAATGAACCAGGGCCACCACCTTGTGGGTCTGGCTTATGTGGGTCCTGGGGAATTGAACCCAGGGCCTTAGGCACTGGAGGCAAGTGCCTTAACTGCTGAGCCATCTCTCCAGCCCTTAAAAAAAATTTTTAAACATTTTATTTATTAATTTTCAAGGAGAGAGAGAGCACACCACGGCCACCACCTTGTGGGTCTGGCTTATGTGGGACCTGGGGAATTGAACCCGGGGCCCTAAGCACTGGAGGCAAGTGCCTTAACCGCTGAGCCATCTCTCCAGCCCTCATTTGGCATTCTTTAAAAAAGGAATCTACTCCTAAATTTTGATTAAAAACTCCAATTATAAATTTAGCTCCAATTATAAATTTCTACACTAGATATAGTAATTTCCAAAAGTATTGGCTTAATCTCTTTTAATAAGAAAATTAGCTCTCTCTCACATACCTGGCCTAGAAGAAGGACCTCGGGCCAGTAAGGTCTCCCCAGTCCCCACCACAGCCTAGTGGCTATGGTAAAAGGCTGCATTTCTCTTCCACATGAACCCTTCCTGCTCATGATCTTTCCTTTTCCTGTTTGTTTAGCTGAACAGCATAGATTCTGTTAAAACCTCCCCCATGTGTTCTCCCCACACACTGGTGGCTGGACATGGTGGTTGGACTGTTTCCCCTATCTCTTTTCCAAATCCTCTGAACTTACTCTAATCTAGAATAAATGTGTGTGATAAGAAAAAAAAGAAAATTATTTTTTTAAATATTTTATTTATTTATTTGAGAGAGAGAGAGAGAGAGAGAAAGAGAAGCAGACAGAGAGAATGGGCGCACCAGGGCCTCCAGCCACTGCAAATGAACTCCAGACACATGCGCCCTCTTGTGTATCTGGCTTTACATGGGCACTGGGGAATCGAACTCAGGTCCTTCTGTGTTGCAGGCAAGCACCTTAACCGCTAATCCATCTCTTCAGCCCAGAAAATTAATTTTTGTTTCTGTCAAAAAGACTGGTCACAACACTCTTTAGGAAAAGAGTGACCACCACAAGTCAATTTAAAATACTAAATAATTCTCTAACCTAACTTTTTTATAAAACAGAGTACAACTATTCTCTTACTTGTAAAACAATCTAAACTGACCACTCCTGTCAGCTGGACCTGAACTCTCTAGTCCTAGCTATATTAATCAGTCCATAGGTTAAGGAAAAAGGATATTTAAACAGGTTCAGCCATTAGGCTTGCCTAGATTGTAGAGCTGTTCTTAAGGAAATCAGATAATTGAATTATTGAAAACACTTGATAGGAATTTTTTCTTCTTTTTATGGTTGCTTCCCTTTTCAACTCATTTCCCAACAGTGGCTCTATGTATAATGGGGATAAAAGGAAATTTTAAATGCTGGATGTCTTGTGATGTCCTTAATAAGAAGGAATTTCAGTGGAACTTAATGAAGGAAATTAAAGAATGGTATTTTTAGAAGGTACTAAGAAGGGACATTGTTAAGGAGGGATTTCTCTCAAAAGTAGAGAGAAATATAGGAAGTATTGCAGAGGGACCTTGAAAGGATGATAGAATGTTATTAAGTGATAAAGGAAGGTGAAGAGAAAGATGAGAAACAATGGGCTCAATTTCCTGTTTTAAAGAGATGCTAGTAAGTATTAGGTTTTACTGGGTAAAACATTCTTGATCCCAGCACATGGTATTTAACCATGCCTCACATCCCTAGACTTAAAGTAATAACTATAGATTCCCCTTAAAGGAAGGAAGCAATAGAGCCATAGTTCCAAGGCCACCCTGAAACACACACAGATGGAGGACCTATATCCCAAACCCCCACCAAGGGGAGAAATGGGAATGAGGTCCCAAACCACCCCCCAGGTGAGTGGTTAGATGAGCTAAGACAAGAGTATGCGTAGTCTGTACACTTATAGTCTAATCAATGCCTCGGTGCTCTCATATGCCGTGATATGAGACCCATGCTGGGGGGGTCTGGAGAAGCCAAGCTTGGAGACTGGCCCCTTAGGATGTGGCACAGACTTCCTGAAGGGGACTCTCCTTGCTTCAAAAAACACATAGAGCACACTATGTGTCTTCTTAGATTTGGGACAAGCTAGAAATTTGGGATCCACAAAGGACACCCCAAAATCTCTAGCCCTAAATCCGGTTCTAAAGAGATGCCCCTCTTTACAACAGAGATGAGAACTAGAATCAGGCACATTCTGATTCAAGACTCTTCTGCTCCTCTTTCTCTATGCTGTTTCAGGTGGTACATTCAGCTTCCAATACAACCCCAAGGTCTCCACGTAACACTAAATGGTAAATTTAAAAGCTTAAAAAAAATAGTTGGGTCTTTTGGCCTTTATAGCAGAGTGCATACACCGTCTATATTGTTGATATGGCAACATTGGCTTATAAGTGAGTGCTTATATAAATTAAAATTATTAAATTATCTCAAATCTCTTTCATAGTGGAACTGAAGCATTTCTGTTTTGTTTATTTGTTTTTGTTTTTTTAAGGCAGGGTCTCACTCCAGCCCATGCTGACCTGGGATTCGTTCTGTATCCTACCATGGCCTCTAAGTGATCCTCTTACTTCAGCTTCCTGAGTGCTGGAATTAAAGGTGTGAGGCACCACACACAGCACGTAACTACAGGTTCTTTAAAATATTTTTTTTCTTTCTTTGTTTTTTTTTAATTTTCATTTTAAATTTTTTTTATGTGCACACCTTTAATCCCAGCTCTGGGAGGCAGAGGTAGGAGGATCGCTGTAAATTTGAGGCTAGCCTGAGACTACATAGTGAATTCCAGGTTAGCCTGGGCTAGAGTGAGATCCTACCTCAAAAAACAAAACAAAAAAGTATATATATATATATATATATGTGTGTGTGTGTGTGTGTGTGTGTGTGTGTGTGTGTGTGTGTGTGTGTGTGTGTGTGTGAAAGTTCACATGCTGCCAGATGCTTGCACCACTTCTTGATTCTGACTTTCACAGTGATGCTAGGGAATTGAACCCTGGCTGGCAGGCTTGGTAACCAAGTGCATTTAACCCTGGAGGTTTTTTAAACTACCTATTATCCTTTTATTCATATGATATGTGAACAGCCATATGTCTAAGGCTGGCTGACCACTGTCATATGTTCATATTATTTTCATGTAGTCTGTCTTCTGGTATTTTTAAATAAAAAACTACATAACTGAATCTATGGATATTAAGCTCTCTAATTTTACAATGTGCATATATAGTTTACTTTTAAATATTTTTATTTATTATTTGTGAGACAGACAGAGAGAGGAAGAGAGAGCGTGTGTGCATGGGCACTGTCATGGTTTGATACAGGTGTCCCCCACAAACAATTGAATGTGTTCTGATAGATTGATCCTCAGCTGATGGCAGTTTGGGTTTTACAACCTCGATGAAGCTGTGTTGTTGGGGGTGGGCTTATGGGGGTTATAAACCAGCTTCCCCTTGCCAGTGTTTGGCACACCTTCCTGCCGCTGTTTGCAGTGCTGTGGCAGAGGTGATGTCCAGCCCTCTGCTCATGCCATCGTTTTCCCTGCCAGAATGGAGTCTCC
>PVHP010006870.1:0-58890 GCA_004024765.1 Zapus hudsonius | reverse complement strand
GTGTATCCAGGCCAGAGATCAATGTTGGGTCTCTTTCTTGATCATTTTTCACCTTATATCTGAGGTAAGGTCTGTAACTTAACCCAGATCTCACAGATTTGGCTAGACTACCTGGCCAGTGGAGCAGAGATTCACCTGTTTCTGCCTCCCTAGCACTGGGACTACAGGTTCACAGCTATCATGAATGCCCTTCTTTCCCTTGAGTGCAGTCATTCTACACTTACAAAATGTACCTGTGTGTCATGCACTTTATCACCTACACCATTTTCACTACCATATTGTTTTAAATAAGATAGAGGTATTTTTGGGACCAGTAATTCACTCTAGATCTCTTGGGTGCTGGGATTATATGTGTTAGACAGCATACCTGGCATAGTTTTATGGTGTCTAATTACAGGAAGATCTCCTTTGCCAACCAAAGGGCATCATATAAGCTTTTAGCTGACTTTTTTAAAATCAAAAATTCTCTATCCCATTTCATTTTGAACTTTATATACTTGTAGAATTTATATCAATTCTAAATCATGTTATGGTAAATATTAATAGAGTATACTTAAATAATATCATCTGCAAATGTAAAATTTTGACAAATATGAATAATACTTCCAGAGCTATGGTTTCATACAAAAGTTAGGAGGCATGGATTTTAGTTTAGGCTTTATCCATTAATTAATTTAGCTGGATGAATATAGATTATTTAATTTCACTTAAATTCATTATCATTATACAATAAGCCTGGATCCTTTCAAGCAAAGTTAAAAATCATATTTCAAAATACATAATAAAAGTGCTTTAATAAGTGCCATTTAAGTTTAATATGAAAAAAAAAACATAAGCAAACACTAGGCTATAATCTTCTCATGTAATTGCCAGAAAAACCTTCACCTATATCGAAACAGTCTCAGTCCCATTTCCTGAACACTTTGCTGTGAATTCTTTAAAACAGCACAGTAGGAGCTCAGTAACACTGCAGCATTTACTACGATATGCATCGCCTACAATGAAACTACATGCCTGTCGCAGTCAGCCACATGCCACTGGGATGAATCTTCAAACCAAACACAATTTGGGGGAGGAAAGTATTTATTGAACTACAGATTGAGGGGAAGTTCCGTAACAACAAAAGAGGCTGGCCCTCTTTCACAGGTCTGAGCAGAGAGAGAAACCCAGCCCCAACACCACACACAGAACAGCAAATAGCCAGGAGAACAAGGAGAGAATTTCTTCCCCTTTATATATGCTTAGGGTGGGGGTCTTAAAACCCTTCCCCAGACTTAATGGCTTCCTGAGTCTCTAAAATTTCCTTCCTGCACTGCCCACACAGGAAAGGATATTTACTTCTAGCTCTCCTGAGCTTCCTTACATCCTGCCCCCTACTGAGAGGCTGCCTTCCTACAAACATCCTCAGAGACCTACCAAAGAAAATTAAAAAGATCAAGTTGACAACAAAACCTAACCATCACAAGTCCACCCCTTGTCAACTTGACATCAAACCATATATCCTTACATCATACCTAATTTCCAAATGAAGACAGTAAAAAGATCATAATTCCGCCTAAAATTATATAACTCTCCAACATACAACCACAGACATGTAATCTGTACCCAACATAAGGCTGAACTGCAAGTTTTGTAAACCAAAACAAGTTACATGCTTTTAACATATAATGGCACAGAGCAAACATTTCCAACTGCTATGAGGCATAACAAGGAAAGACTGGGCCAATGCAAACTCAAAAAACATCCACATCTGCAGTTTTAAGTCCCATAGCACAACCAGTGAATGACAGTCTCTGGATTTTCTTACTCTGTCCATCCAGCTTGGCTGAGTACCTGGGGAAACATTCATCCCAAGCCAATAGCGATCCGTGGTAGCCCTTGAAAATTCCTGGTATCTCCAAAATGTCTTCTGGTCTCTACTGCAAACCATGGTCCATCTTCCAACAGCTTCACTGGCCAGTCAGGGACTTCACGCCCTGTTCCAAATACCACATCTCAGCAGTGGCTACTGGAACTGTGTGTACTTCACAACCCACTCCACGCATGCATTCCTCATGCTCCCAAAAGCAATACCAGGTATGCAGGAAACAGCCATGTTGTTAATTCAGGGACAAAATAAAAGTGACTTTGAAGAGCAGATTCCTTTCTTTCAGCAAATTCCTTTCCAAAGAGTTTGCACAGTCCATCTTTCTGTCCTTCCTAGGTGGAAACACCTAAGGCATTTCTCCACTGTTTCAATGTAAAGCAGTTGGGCCATAATCAAAAGCCAGTCTCTGGGCCAGTAAGTTAAACTTGCCTTGAAGATTTTCCAACTTCATATCTTAAATTCCCAGTCCCATATCCATAGCCAAGCATAATTTACTCAAATTTAACCTTGGTCAAACTCTCTGGGCATGGGCAGTAGGAAACATTCACCCCTTGACCCAGGCATGCACTTCTATTAAGGTTTTCAGCCATCTCTCCTTCCCCATAGAAAGTTCATAAGTCAAGCCTCCAAATGCAATTCTCTCTGCATTGAGCATTTCCATATTCTCACCAAAATAGTCTATAAAACTTGGTTTACTATTCTGGAAGGCATCTTCAATTGCAAGTACCAAGTCAATATCCATTCCTCCAGCACACAAGTTCCAGAAGATCTAAATCCACATGGTCAGATTCATCTCAGTGAATCACCCCACTCCAGGTACCAAATCTGTCACAGTCAGCCAAATGCCACTGGGATGAACCTTCATACCTGGCACAATTCGGGGGGAAAAGTATTTATTGAACTACCGATTGAGGGGAAGTTCTGTAACAGCGAAAGAGGCTGGCCCTCTTTCACAGGTCTGAGCAGAGAGAGAAACCCATCACTGACACCACACACAGAACAGCAAACAGGCAGGAGAATAAGGAGAGAATTTCTTCCCCTTTATAGATGCTTAGGCTGGAGGGTCTTAAAACCCTTCCCCAGACTTAATGGCTTTCTGAGTCTCTGGACTTTCCTTCCTGTACTGCCCACACAGGAAAGGATGTTTACTTCTAGCATCTTTACATCCTGCTCCCTACTGAGAGGCTGCCTTCCTGTAAACATCCTCTGAGACCTACCGAAGAAAATTAAAAAGATAAGTTGACAACAAAACCTAACCATCACAATGCCCATCATACTTTTAGAGAGATGATTGTTTGAAGACATTTCAGCAAATACTCTTAAAAGTGTCTTGTGTAAACTGCTTCCCTGTTCTAGGTACTATTAGTAAGTACAAGCAGACATTGGGGAACAGGTTCGTGGCTTTCCTAAAATAACTTAGACTTGAGTTTAAGCTGGTTTTAGTACTATGTTCAACTGATTACTCCAAATAAGATGAGTTGTGATATAATTTTCTCTAACACATTGAGAGAGAAGTCCAAGCAGTGGGAGCAAGTGACCAGGCATCAGCAGAGCTTGGAGACTAACTCAGGGAATTATACTAAGGGTGAAGATTCAAGTGTTCCTCTTTTAAATTTTATTGTTTTTTATTTTTTAAGAATATTCATTTTGGTGGATGGCTCAGCGGTTGAGGCACTTGCCTCCAGTGCCTAGGGCCCCGGGTTCAATTCCCCAGTACCCACATGTGCCAGACCCACAAGGTGGTGGCCCTGGTGTTTGATCTCTCTCTCTCTCTTTCTCTCTTCCTGTACCGAGGGAGAGAGACCTTGAGCACTGGAGGCAAGTGCCTTAACCACTGAGCCAACTCTCCAGCCCAAGTATTCTTCTATGTTAGCCCAAAATATATGTTTGGGACAAACTTATTGGGCCTTTAGAAGTTATACTGGTAGTTTATATGGCAAGATAAACTCAATATCTAGGACAAATATACTCAGAGAATCTGTCAGTAAGGAGTCAACCATGAGTCACTTCTGTAGTCACACTAGCCCCAGAGTTCAGACATGAGGACAAGTGAAAAGCACCCCCATCCCACGTGAAACTTATTTTCATTCACAAAATTGTTATTTTTTAAACTTTTTATTGGCTTATAATAATATATATATATTAACACAATATGCTCAATATCATAGGTTATTAAACCCATTGAATCCATGATGACATTCCCTCTTCTGCATTAGTCATTCTCACCCCCGCATGACTCTTACATTCTTTCCACCCCCTCTTCCACAAATTTCCCTGAGTCATGGTGGGTGAGTTTAAATTTTGCATAGTTATTAGGTTTTTAAGTGTCTGTAAATTTGTGTTTGGACAATTTTGGGCACCCTTGGTGCCTCTCTCCATTGTCCTTCCCCAAGTTATCTGCCTTGCTGTGGGGAGTAGCTCTTTTGCTCCTCATTTCACTTCCATAGAGGTTGTGTTAGGGCTCTAAATGGTGAGTTTGATGTGAAACTTCTCCTGCTTGGGTGTCCCCTGTCAAGTCATCTCCCCTTTGGTGGAGTTCGGTTGTCCAAAGATCTCATTGCTTTCCGAAAAATACAAACAGATGCTCCAGTAGAGAGATAATTATTGGTCAACTGAGACAAATATTGCTAGGTTGGTGAGCGTTTGGAGGGTGTAGCCATTCTGAGGACCTATGGTTAGTGAAGACTTCCCCACAGAGATGGGATTCTTGGTCCCCATTCACAAGTTCTCATAGCCCATTAGCCAGCTGTTGATTACCCACGTAGGTTGGGTGCTACTATTGCACAGATGGGCACTTCTTGACTTGCTTGTCTGTGCCATATAGCAGTGTATTCTGCACTCTCAGTCTATCGGTCAGTGTAACTTGAAGGTGCCTCCTGCTCTCTCAAGATACTGCTGTTCTGGTTCCCCTGGAAACTCATGCAACACCTTCTGGCATTACCCAGGCTGCCCATCTGGGAGCTGATTTCATTTATGGATTCAACAGGGTCTCTCAGTGTTGTGTGATATCAGTCCATGGAATCTTCAGCAATACAGTCTTATCTTTTTCCTAAGGTGGGTATTCAAGGGCTGTGACAAAAGTTTGTCTTATTTTAGGGACCATGTGGGTCACTCTGGTCAACAGCTCATTGTGAGCGGTAACTACTTACTAGGTTGGGGAGCCAGAGGTCAATGTCTTCCACCATACCCCTTTGGAGCCCTATCTACCTCCAGAATTTTTGTACAGAAAATAGGATTTTATGGAGTCAGATTATTGTTAGTTTAAATTTGGGTACATCTCCCCCCTCTGTTGCTTCCACACCTGCCCCATTTCCTTCTGACCCCTTTGCCTTTCACCTGATTTACTAGTCATATTTACTTACAGTTCAGTTTAACCTGATTAGGGGCCACAGATAAGGGAGAATATGCAGCACTTGTCTCTCTGTTCTTGTGTGAGTTCACTGAGTATGATCTGTTCCAAATCCATCCATTTTTCTTTGAATTTCATTATATCATTTCATAATTGCTGAGTAGAATTCCATGGTGTATATGTACCACATTTTTGATATCCATTCACCTAGCGATGGACATTTAGGTTGGCTCCAATTCTTAGCTATTATGAATTGAACCGCTATAAACAGGTTTGTGCAGATGTCTCTGTGCTAAAAGGAGGAGTCGTGAGGATATATGCCCAGTAAAGGGATAGTTGGGTCAACTGGTAGTTCTATATCCATCCTGTTCAGAAGCCTCCACACTGCTTTCCATAGTGGTTGTACAAGTTTGCATTCCCACCAGCAGTTAAGGAGGGTTCCTTTTTCCCCACATCCTTGCCAATACCTGTTGTGGGTAGATTTTTTAATGATTGCCAGTCTTAATGGAGTGAGGTAGAATCTCATTATTGTTTTGATTTGCATTTCCTGGATGATTAATGTTGAACATTTTCTTAAGTGAGAATTGGCCATTTGTATTTCTTCCTCTGAGAATTCCCTGTTGAGCTCAGAGGCCCATTTTGTGAGAGGGCTGTTTGATACTTTATTATTTAATTTATTGAGTTCTTTATAAGTTCTAGATATTGGACCTCTCTGTCTGTGTTACAGCTTGCAAAGATTAACTCCCTACTTGATGGTGGTCTATTGGCTTTGAGTATGGTAAGTTTGTCTGCACAGAAGATTTTTAGCTTGATGAGATCCCATTGGCTAGTGATTACTGTACTTCCTGGTTTACCAGAGGTTTGTTCAGAAAGTTTTTCACTATTCCTATTTCATAGAGATTTTCTATTTTTCCTTCCAGGATTTTCAGAGTTTCAGGTCTTTGATCCATTTGGAGGTGATTTTGGTGCATGGTGAGAGGACTGGGTCTATTTTCATCTTTTTACAAGTGTTTATCCAATTTGTCCAGCACCATTTGTTGAAGATGCTATCTTTACTCCACTTGACATTGTTGGCATCTTTATCGAATATTAAGTAACTATAGGTAACTATAGTTGCTTGAGCTTAGGGCAGGGTCTTCAATTCCATACCATTGGTCTATCTGTCTGTTCTTATGCCAATACAATGCTGTTTTTATTATAATAGCTTTGTAATATCTCTTTAGATTGGGTATGGTGATACCTCCCGATGAGCTTCTTTTACTAAGGATGGTTTTGGATATCCGAGACCTTTTGCCTTTCCAAAGAAATTTGGAAATTATTTTTTTCTATGTCTACAGAATGATGCTGGTATTTTTATTGGCAAGGCATTGAATCTGTATATTGCTTTTGGGAGTATTGCCATTTTCACAACATTAATTCTGCCTATCTAGGAGCATAGAAGATCTTTCCATCTTTTTGTGTCATCTTCAATTTCCTTCTTCAGTGTTTTTATGTTTTCATTATACAAGTCTTTCACATCCTTGGTTAGTGTTACTCCAAGGTATTTGATTTTTTTGTGACTATTGAAAATGGGACTTTTTCACTGATTGCTTTTTCTGTGTGCACATCATTTGCATACGAGAAGGCTACTGATTTTTGTGTGTTAATTTTGTATACTGACACTTTGCTAAAGGAGTTAATCACCTTCAGTAGTTTAGTGATACTATTCTTTGGGTCTGTTACATGTAAGATCATGTCATCTGCAAAAAGGGATAATTTCACTTCTTCCTTTCCAATTTGTATCCCATTTATGTCTTTTTTCCTGTCTTATTGCATTTGCTAGAACTTCAAGGACTATATGTTGAAGAACAGTGGAGAAAGTGGATACCCTTGTTTTGTTCCAGAATTTAGTGGGAACTCCTTGAGTCTTTCCCCATTTAATATGATTTGGGCTTTAAGGGATTTGAATATGGCCTTCTATTCCAAGTCTATGAAGTGTTTGATCATGAAGTGTTTAATTTTGTCAAAGGCTTTCTCTGCAGCTATTGAAATAAACATGTGGTTTTTGTGGCTGAGTTTATTAATGTGGTGGATTATGTTGATTGACTTCCGTATGTTGAACCAACCCTGCATTCCTGGGATGAAGCCTACCTGATATCAAGGTGGATATAATACTTTAGATGTGTTGTTGGATTCGGTTTGCGAGGATTTTTTTTCAGAATTTTCGCATCTAAGTTCATCAGGGATATAGGTCTATAGTTTTCTTTTCTGGGTTTATCTTTGTCTGGTTTTGGTATTAGAGTGATGCAAACTTCATAGAAGGCGTTTAGAAGAATTCCATGT
Source organism: Zapus hudsonius (assembly GCA_004024765.1). Taxonomy (NCBI): domain Eukaryota; kingdom Metazoa; phylum Chordata; class Mammalia; order Rodentia; family Dipodidae; genus Zapus; species Zapus hudsonius. The sequence goes on along the minus strand of PVHP010006870.1, from coordinate 51,352 downwards.
TCATCAATATCATTAAAGAGCTTCAGAAGGAGTGGTTTCAGTTCTATGATGTTTAGTAGAAATCAACTGAGAATCCATCAGAACTTGGACTTTTCTTTTTGGGGAGATTTTTAATTATGTTTTCAATTTCAGTGGATGTAATAGATTTATTTAGGAAATTTATCTGCTCCTGATTTAGCTTTGGTAGACAATAACTGTCCAGAAATTCATCCATTTCTTCCAGGTTCTCCAGCTTGTGGAGTATAGGTTTTGGATATAAGACCTGATGATTCTTCAAATTTCATTGGTGTCTGTTGTGATCTCACCATTTTCATTTCTAATTTTATTGATTAAGGCCCTCTCTTTTTTCTGTTTGGTTAGGTTGACTAGGGGTTTGTCAATCTTGTTTATTCTTTCAAAGAACCAGCTCTTTCTTTCATCAATTTTTAAATTTTTTCTTTGTTTTTTATTTCATTGATCTCTGCCCTTATCTTAATTATTTCTTTTCATCTTGAGTTCCTAGGGTTGGTTTGTTCCAATTTTTCCAGTGCCTTTAGCTGGTTGGTTAGGTTATCAATTTGTTATCTCTAAGTTTTTGTTATGTAGGCATTCAGTGATATAAATTTTCCCCTTAGGACAGCCTTCATTGTGTCCCATAGGTTTTGGCATGTTGTACTTTCATTATCATTTATCTCAAGAAAAATTTCAATTTATGTTTTAATTTCTTGAACTACCCATTCATTATTTAATAATGTATTGTTCTGTCTCCAACTATTGGAGACAAAATTATTTTTAAAATTATCTCACGCAATGGGCATGAGGTATATACATAACTGAATTTTGTGTTTTAAATTTGTGTCCTTTCCAAAGATACTTCATTATGTAAACCCTTTTAGCCCTAAACATTTTGGATAAGGTATATTCAACCTTTTTTTTTGGAAACATTAAATTTATGCACAAGGACTTCTACTTTTATATAGAATTACTTTCTATCAAAAGGCCAGGCAATTTGCTAATATATGGCAACATGTAAGATCACAGACTGTTGTAGATTAAGCCAAGGGTTTAAATTTCCTGTCTGACTCTCTGGTTTCCTCTCTGTTCCTTATTTCCCTCATCTGAAAAAAAGTATGATGGCAATGATACTTGGCTCATCAGGTTGTTATAAAAATAAAGTTGACTAGTATATGTGTATGGGAACCTCTTTCTTGGCACACAGTAAATGATATATAATGCTACTCAGTGGGTGTATATCAAAGCATGGGAAAAATGAAAAGAAAGGTAAAATAGTTTTGTTAAGTTGAAAAATACTTAATAAACAGCTTATTAATACAGAGTTGAAAAATATTTTTTTAAAAAAATCTAAGAAATCTAGGATACTGTCTCTAGATCCTAAAAACACATATAAGACATTTTATAACATTGTATTAAAGTTTATACATGTGAGCTTACAAGCCCTTTATTTTGGAATTCCTATTTATACACATAAAATTTTTGTGTAAAAAAAGAAGGGAAATTATTGAATTAATTTAAAAGATAAATTTTATAACTTTTCCCGAGACTCTTAATGAAAGAGCAGCAAGAAGATAATGAGAAAGGACTAAACAGATGGCTTCCTCTGAAATTTGCCAAACTTTTACAGCATCATTAAGCATAGATTTCCATTTGGTTCGACACAGTTTTTAAAAAGTGGGACATTTGGATGCAGAAGAGAGCAGAGATGATTAAAGGGTTGGAGAGAGAGCCCATGGAAATGATGCTGGTAAGCCAAGAGAGGAGAAGGCAGTGGGTGACTTAATTACAGTCTCAGTGTATATAATCTGCCACATAAATGGATTGGGGAACAGATGTTTCCCAGTTAACACAGACCAAAATGGAAGGGGATCACATGCTCTAAGAAGCATCCTTTAGTCTGTGGAGCGATTGAGCAGGTAACCTTTTTTTACTCACCACTACATTTGTGTAAGTTCTCTCCTATCTCAGCTACTTTATTTTAAAAAATATATTTATTTGCAAAAAGAGAAAATAAGAAGGGCCTCTCACCACTGCAAATTCCAGACACATGGACCACTTTTCACTTGGTGCTAAGTCATCTCTCCAGCCTCATGGGTATTAAGAGCTAAGGATTAATTTACAATTCATATGACCATATCGATATATTGATTGGCATTTCCTCTCAGTGTTATACTTGCCATAAACTTAGAAATCAGTGCTCAAGAGTATGGAAAGAGAGACAACTAAGTGAGGCAGACCCCCTTAGAAACTAAGAGCAGCTCCAAAGACAGCTGGCTGGGAGCTTGCTCATTGATGCCCCGCCCTGCAGTCCTTTTGAAGAGTGAGAAATGGAGATATTTAAGATCTGATAGGGGGTCTGAATTTTGCCCAATAAAGTAAAATGGATCTACCAATTTAGGAAACTATCCATTGAGTGCTCCTTGTACCCCAAGAACTCACCATGGAGAACTCTCCCCTTTAGGCTCCTGCCTCCCAAGGGTGCCAATAAATCAGTTTCAGGGAACCCAGAGAAATAACAGCTTTCACAGGATTAGTGGACAATATTCAACAGTGTGCTGGAGTACCTCGTAACTCAGGCACAGCTAAGTGGAAGAGATGGATAGGATAAAATATGAGAAAATGGCAAGAAGTTTCCATCATTGTATTCATGAACCCGAAAGTTCCACAATCTGTTTTCAGAGATCTATATAGGCAAAATTGATGGAATTACTGTCTGTGGGCCATGAACCTATCTAGCCCCATCCTTCCACAGATGTCATGATAATGGAGCTAAAAGTTCCTCTGGCAACCGTATTTTCCTCTCCCAATATTTCTCCAGTTATGTCTGCAAAATACTTTATCAAAAATCAAGAGATTAGAGTTACAGAAAGTTTGAAAATTACCTGGGGAGAGTAATTCCTATTATTTCTCTTGAAAAAACTTCTGATATTTGTCATAAATGTGGTTGGGATACTGTTCTGGCTTGAGTAAGTCTGTGACAGTTTTCTGAAATGGCATCCAGGCACATTTTCCCCATGTAAATGTCACAAATCAAAGATTATTCTACTGTGTAATTTGGAAATGGCTGGAAATAGTTTTTGAAAACTTTCAAAATATTTTGGGTTGCATTCTCCTAAAACAGCAAATGGTTAAACAATGCTTTGAGTCCACATATTTGAGAAGTATTCTTAATGTACCTTGGCAAGGGAGAAAGCCAGCCTAGGATAGATGCATGAATAGGCTAGGGAACTGGAGCTCTTTTCCCTTGGGGAGGACACTCCTGATTTCTTGGACCTCAGCAGTAAAGGGCTGCTCCAAGCATGGACTGAACTCATACCTGAAGAAGCCATGTGACTGAATGGATCCCAATATCATCTACTCTAGAATTTGTGCAACAACTTGCCTAAAAGCCTTTGAAAGTAAGGAAATTGAAGGTATGATTGTTGATCAAACATAATTTTAAGGTTCGGGGTCTGGAGAAAAAAATTAATGTTAATGAGGAACAAAAGCAAGAATATTTATAGAGTGTATTATTAATTGTATGTGGCCAACAGTTCATATATTAGAACAGGTCCCTATTGTTAACTGTCATGTGATTGAAGAATATCTACATAAACTAAGCTGTGTCATCATTGGGTGGCATTGTTATACAGTTTATGGTTATATTTATAAATATCAGATTTAACATAAAATACATACTTTTAGTAGGCTATGATAAAATCAGCTGGAGTTTAGTTCATTTGTGGCTTAATGCATCTATTTTGAAGGGTATGAATACCTTTCTTTTCCTCAGGAACAGAGCCCCATAGTTTCAAGGTCTGAGACTGAGATGCTTACAATGAACAGAAAGGGCAAAAGTCTGAGAACCAAAAACCAATTCTTTGGCTCTTACATTCTACCACACAACTTTCAAGGTTCAGAAACCATTGTAGAAGAGGTGATAGAAAGAACGTAAGAGCCAAAGAAAGGAGAAAAGCACCTTGCAATACTGTTTCCCAGATACAAAGTAGTCATGATATTCATGAACTCCCAGTAACTTACACTACCTACAAAATGCCCCGCATAATAGGAGGGAAAAATGACGACATCAAAATAGAAGAGACAATCACTGATGAAATTTGACTTGTTGAGCTAAAACTGTTAGAAGATGCTTTGCAAATGGAATGCTATTTAGATGTTGTCTTGCAGCTTACCAAACATTTTTTACATTAACTAATTAAACCCTCAAAATATGAAGGGTATAAATTATATTTCTTTAGTGATGTCAAAACCACAATGTAACACATATTAAATAAATTCCTGATTGGACACCAAAGAGGAACAAAGAACAGAAGCTCATTTCTTATAAGGGAGGCATAGATTGTCCCTCCACCCTCTTTTTGAGGGTCCTGCTTAGGAGATTGGATTCAGTGCTAAATGTACAATAATCCAATTTGTGACATAGATTCTTTGACATTTAAGATAAAATAAAAGGGTACCTATCTATCTCCAAGCTGAGAAGCTTAAAATAACAATCATTGTTGCAATTTAGTTGTGTGTTTATGACTGTTTTTTTTTTCTTGAGTTGGCAGTCACCCATACCCAGGATCAGGTATACTATTGTTCACAGGCTTATGTTTCTTGCTGTCTGTGGTCTGATTGTCTTCATCCTTTGCTATGTATACCTCTCCATGTGCTGAGAGTTCCCATGACTTGACAACTGGCTTCCCCAGAGAAAATAACCAAAGGAAAAGAGCCCAGGTCCAAGTGTTCTTTTGTAGCTCAATAGAAGTGGCCATACTGGATGCTGGTTACACTGAGAGCATTATCTATGCAGGGGCAATTTATTTCCTCTATTTTTTTTCTGGGAGTCAGAATAGGGGAGATCTAAAAAGAAAATATTTAACATAAAAATATGTATTTTTTTATAACTCTTATTATTAGTCATTTCCCCATTGGACTGAGCTCATAAGATTCTATTACAGAACTGATAAAACATGAAGAATGCATTCTGATAGGGCAAATATGCCGAATGATGTAACATAAACCAAGAGGCCAACAAAAGAACACTTAATACAATAGAATGAGGGAAAAACAAGGCACAGTCACCAAAATATTGGGGCCCTCACAGTAGAGATCATGGCTAAGAGAAAGGAGATGATAAAGAACTCAAAAGTGGAAATCTCACTAAAGGAGTCTGTGGGAAAGTATCGAGATAGAGGAGACCTCTCCCAAAAAATTCAAGGTTAGTCTAATTGTCTATGACAGGTGAAAGTTACAACCTTATGATTACCAAGAGCCGTCTGGACTGCACCCTGAGATTTCATCACTTACCATCTTGGTCCCATTCTGTCCCTTTCCAACACTAACCTCCCATCTCCTTAGCTTCCCAGGACACAGCAATCTGGTCCCAACCAAGATAGACACACTATTCAATTTGTTCAATGTAATCTGCATGGGATATGTTCTCACATTTCAATGTCAGCTCAAGGGTCACTTTGTCTAGAAAGATTTTTCTGATTCATCACCTCCTCTATCCTCATCTCAACTCTAAAACTGTTCTGCAAGTGTGTGTGTGTGTGTGTGTGTGTGTGTGTGTGTAGTCACTTTCTTCTTAAATCTGGTATGCACACTCCGGTCTTATAACTGATGACACGGTTTGCCTGTCTTTCTTTTCTTTGTGATTACAGGCCAAGTGATGAAGCTCATTATCAACAGTGCCTTAAATTTGATGGAATGTATTTTTATTTACATACTTATTCTTTTCCTAAGACCAAAAACTCCATTTAATCTAATTTCCTGCTTGTCATATTGCCCTGTCTTCTAGTAGTTTCCTCAAAACATTTAAGTGAAGTGGAATGAGTCAAAGGAAGCTCATGGCTTTCTACCTTGTCCTAGGAAAAGGGGTCAATTACCCTTGTCACTTCATGGAAAAAGCATGAGTGAAAATTCCTTGACCTATTGATTGCATCATTTGACATAAAAACTACTTTCTCTTCCCTTCATGCCACATATCCCTGAGCCTTCCTGTAATTGATGTCAAAACCCCAGGTCTCCAGGCTGTACAACATGGTTATCAATAGTGGACTCTGAACTGTAAATGTATGAAGTCAGATCAGCCTGCATGAAGTCTAGGCTCTCTTACTCTGATACCTCCTTGATTAGTCACCCTGGGCCTTAGCTGGATTCTCTATAAAACAGAGATAACAACCTATCCAACTGTCTTGATATGTAAGTTCCAACTCTACTAACAAAGATAAAACACATAACAGGTAGATATCCTGGTACAGGGAAACCAATATTCAGTTAATTTTAGAACCATAAGTATGTCTCTAACACAAAACAGAATAAACAGCAAAAGTAATGAGAAAGAATAACCTACATGTTAGGTGAGTACTGTTGATTTATGAATCTACTCAAAGTTGGATTAATTGGGCACAGAGGTAATTTGTCCAAATTAAGAGTGTTAAAATACAATGTATACCAATTCTTGAGGACAATTCATTCTGCTTGAGCTCATACCCATTTCTCTCATTATATGACTGATTCCCCCAAACACTTCCCAAAGACATGGACGTTATGATGATTAGAACAGGCCTTTTCTCCCATATCAGTAGAGCAATTGGTCTACTGTTTGCTTGCTGAGATTCCATTGTTTAGCCCCCATAGCTCTGTCCCTGTAAAGCCTTTTCTTTTAAATGCTTCTCGTCATTTTTCAACTTACCCAACCACTCACACTCTAAGTTGCTTAACTAATTTCCTTTACTCTCCTGCCACACTTTTCCCTACTTTAAGAAGTCTTTGGGGAAGAAAAAGTACCTCTACCAATCGGAGATGACATTGTAAAGGATATTTAGATAATTAATTTTTAAAACTTGGGAGAAAGAATGAAATAAAAAAGTTTATAAAAGAAAGAGAGAGTAGGGGGAAAATATAAAGAATAAAATTGAATATCTGCCAGGCTGTCAGATTCAAAATGGGAGCAAAAGATTTGGTATGGTTCCTGCATTAAAAGGATGAAGGTATAAAGAAGTTTAAAAGACAGACATCCTCCTGTGCTAAGCCCTGCCACACTGGTCATGAAGGAGGTTCTTGGATCACCAAGGAAAAAAAGTAAGCAATTCTTCTAACTCTTTTAGCTCCAGAAATGAAATCCTACAATGGTAGACAGTTCTAATTTCTGATCTTCTGTTTTTCCTATCCAGTTTGTAAACTCAGCTGTTGTAGAGAGCCTAATTGTTCATCTAACTGCCCAGATTTTTTTGGATGTGTGTGAAAGAATGTGTGCAGGCACTTACATGCCACAACGTATGTGGGGATCTTCACCTTCCACTTGTTTGAGGCAGGGTCTCTCATCGTTCACTAGCCCACTATATGTATCTGCTATATGTGGACTCTGACCTCAGATACTCATGCTTGCATAGCCATTTTATCTGCTGAGCCATCTCTCTAGTCCTATGGCCCAGTTTTAGTGGTTCAATAACACTATGGAGTTTTCGATTCATTTTACACACACGCCTTTCAAAACTACTTGCTCCAAAATCCATGTGAACCACTCAATAGGTTTAAGTGTTATCACCAACCATCTAAAAGTTGATTAGCTCACAGACCAAGATAACAGATCGTGTTCAGCCATGTTGCTTTTAGCCAAAAGTGACAGCTTTGAAGAATCAGAAGAAACCCAATTCTAAATTTTAATAGCCTGGGGGTTCAGGTTCTTAACACAAATATCAATCACTCGAAGATTACTCATGAGCTTATTGATAAGACTAATGCCAAGATGCTAATTACAGTTGAAGAAGCTGCAAAATATACACCATGAGCTCTTCGATGATCAAAGCCAGAGTAATTTCAATGATCCTAGAGCCAACCTTGAGTATTGATCAAATTACCTACAAAGAACATAAGAGCTAACATGCATCCATCCTGATAAATACCTGACATTGCTGAGAGAGAGGCCAATTATTTGTTACATCCCTTGAGAAATAAAATCTAAATATAATTTCATATTCACCTACCAAGAAAGACTATATATAATGTAGTATTTTCCATAAGGTATATATAGAAGGATAAAATATAAAAAATATGGATCAAGATAACTGATGATATAGAGATCTACCTGACTACTTATTTTGTGTTTTCTGTAATCCACACAAAGCCCATCCACAGTGAGACAACCAGGGCCCTACCTAAACCCATGGTAGAGAAAAGGACCATCTCAGAAAGTGCTACAACTTCTTTTGTAGACAGGATTAATATTTAATAAACAGAAAAGGTTCATTAGAAAGCCTTCAATAGCATGTTGTGAGGTGAAGTATATATATGAAGTCAGATATCTTAACCGCTGAGCCATCTCTCCAGCCCAAATATTTTATTTATTCATTTTCAAGCTGAAAGATACAGAGAGAGAGAGAGAGAGAGAGAGAGAGAGAGAGACAGACAGAGACAGAGAGCACCAGAGCCTCCACCTTGTGGGTCTGGCTTATGTGGGTCCTGGGGAATTGAACCCAAGGCCTTAGGCACTGGAGGCAAGTGCCTTAACATGAAGTCAGATATCTTAGTATCATGATTGTTGAAGGCTGACTTTATGGAACTTGACTAGTGATCTTGAAATTCACATCATCAGCCTCATTCGATGCTATTTTTCATGTAATGATAATTTGCATTTACGTATTGTAAACTAATTCCTTTAAAAATGTGTATTAGCTTTTGTGTGATACGTTCTCAGCTCTAAAGATGTTACCTCTTTCCCAAATAACTTGTTTGAGTAATCTTGTATTAATCCCACCTATGCGAGTCAAATCCATAATTGAAACTTTCTAAAATTCTAATGAGAAAATAAATATTAATATAAATTTCTTATTTATTGGATAATGGTTTTAATGACAACTTTGGTTAAATCCAAAGTTGTACAAAACTGCTGTATGTTCATAATATTATAAAAGAATATATAAATAATAAAAACAGTATATTCATTTGCAATGAAAGGAGTTTCCATTCTTTACAGAGAAAAAGTATGGAAACTATTTAACCTAATAATCATTTCTTCCTAAACAAACAAAAACCATGAAGAGTGGTGTGAGTCCTGAAAGGTGAGAAGAGTGGGCAAAACATGCAAATAAATCCAATTAAAACCTTTTCCATTGATCTCTCCACTAATTGCTGAAAATATATCCATGGTTTTGGCTAACAAATAATTACCTCCATATCACTCTGTGTCTTTCTGCATATTCCATCTTCCTCACCTGCTGTTAGTATAACCATTTATGATTTTAAGATTTTGTTTGTAGACAAAGTCATGGCTCTCAAATATGGTGAACTTATTTAGGACTCGTAAGAAATAAGGAAAATTAAGACTATTCTTTAGTATAGAAACATAAGCGATCCTTGGTTTACAATAGGGTTTTGCCCTGGTAAGCCCATCAAAAATTGAAAATGAATTAATAAATTAACCTGCTGCACATCACTGAAAACAGTGCCTGTATGTTGGTTGTTGTTTTGGTCTAGAGCACAGTGCTTTCTTGGGAAAAGACTAAACTTTGCAGGACAGTTTTACTGTAGGTGTATCACTTCTACACCATTGTAAAGTCATAAAAATTGCAGTCAATCTATTACAAATTAAGGACTGCCAGGAAATAGAAAAAAGAAGCTTGCAAAAACACAAGATTAAGATGTATCAATAAGGGCTGGAGAGATGGCTCAGCGGTCAAGGTGTGTCATGGTTTGATCCAGGTGTCCTCCACAAACAAATGAATGTGTTCTGATATATCGATCCTCGGCTGATGACAGTTTGGGTTTTACAACCTCGATGAAGCTGTGTTGTTGGGGGCGGGCTTATGGGGGTTATAAGCCAGCTTCCCCTTGCCAGTATTTGGCACACCTTCCTGCCGCTGTTTGCAGTGCTGTGGCAGAGGTGATGTCCAGCCCTCTGCTCATGCCATCATTTTCTCTGCCAGGATGGAGTCTCTCCTCCGGTCCATAAGCCTAATAAACCCTTTCCTCCACAAGCTGCTTTGCTCAGGTTCTTTCTGTGCAGCAACTAGAAAGCTGACCGCAACAAGATGCTTGCCTGCAAAACCTAATGACCTGAGAGTGATTCCCTTGGACCCACATAAAGTCAGATGCACAAGGTGGCACACACATCTGGAGTTCATTTGCTAAAGGCTCTGGTGTGTCTATACTCTCTCTCTGCTTACAAATAAAAGTATTAAGAGATATACTATAGGATGACTGATTGTCCTCTTAGAACTGTAGTCATCATTGAGTAAAAGGCCTGGCTCTATGCAAGTTGAACTCATAGATCAAAGAAAAGTTATGTGTTGGCTCTCATTCCTTTCCCAAAACTCATGAATATTACATTTTTTCTTAAAAGGCTTATTGCCTGTGGAAATCTAAGTTCTTGCTTTTCAAATCTGCTGCTTCATATGCTGTTTCTCCTTTCGATAAAATAAAACAACTTGGAGTACTAAACTCGATTAGTTTATCTCGTGTTCACAAACAGCTTGGGTTAAAACAAGCAGAACTACTTTTAAATCCTGTACTAAGAACATGACATTATCTTTGATAGATTCCAGTTGCTTCTATTGTATCTAAGTGGTATGCTCATTAATTGAGATTTGTTTCGATTGTCACAGGTTCACACTCTGAAAAACAATTCCCTTGGCACTACTATTTAATGGCTAACTTCACTTTTTTCTTAAATTTGAAACACTGTGTTCTCTGAAAAGAGGACCTGGACCCCCTTGCTAACTTCTGCATTGCTCTCCTGGCAAGCAGACAACTTCAGAGAAGTCAGCCAAGGAGAGTCTTTAATGGAAGTTGTGCACACGAGGAGCAAATGCATTCAAAAGTTGCTGACGGGCATGAAATGCTTTGATCTGAAGATGGAAAGCTCCAAAGCAGGAAGGATTTGGGGCATGTTGAGTCTGACTGACCCTGTGGTTTCTCAGCACAGTTATTCCATGAACTAAAATAAATGCAGAAATGGTATGCAGAGGGGACTGTGGTAGATTTCAATGAGCATCCAGCTGGATTCTGCAGATCTGTGTCTTTAAAAAGCAAAGAACTTCAAAACATCATTGCTTGCAAATTCATTCTTTTAAACTAAATTGTTTTTTTTTAATTCTCAGGACAAATATTGACTATTTTTTTACAGTACTCTAAAAAGATTCTATTCCTTTCAACATAGCTGACATATTGGGAGAGGCAGTTTTATGAGTCAATTTGCAGAGGTGAGGTGACAAGGATACATATGAAGAATGCTTTCTTATCATGGTTAACCTTTGACAGTCTAATTTCATAAAAAAACAACCCATTTCATGGAGCAATATTTTGATGACAGAAGAGTGGTTACTTCATCTCATAAAGATGAATTAGAAATTAGGACTAGTTAAGCATCACTGTGAACGTAAATAGTATTTTTTCACCCAAAATGGACAAATATACCAAAGTTAAATGGGTCCAATATATGATGGGATTTCAGAAACTTTAACATTTTAAGTTATGAAGATATCAATTTGCAAACTTGTTAAGGATTGGAGCTAAATAACATGGAATATGTTTACATGCTGGCTGTGTAGAACAGATTAGATGTATAATGGAAAAGATACTTCCTAAAGATGATTCTGAATACAGTGTTTTTCATAAGATTATTAGAGCACTTGAGCTAGTGCATGTGAAGATTTTGCCACAGTGCCTGGAACACAGTTAGCCCTCAAATCAATGCAGCTGATTAGTAGCAGTGCCAAACAGAAAAAAGAATGGTTCAGTGTAACTAGCCATCTGGTTAACTTTCCCAGCCCTCAGTCTGGCCATCTGTAATACAAAAGGGATCATCTCTAACATTCCTTCCAACTTTCAAAACAGATTGCCTTAAAACACATTTTTTAGAAGTGTGTGCAGTTTTTAAGCTGAAGTCAGTGTTATTTTAACAGAATATAAAGCACTTTTGCCCAAGTATTTCATGGGCTCTGCTTCCTCATTCAGTTGGGCTGGGATTCACCTGCTGCTACTTCACTGAACTAGAACACCATGATTTCCATCACGGCAAATCAGATGGTCACTTCTTTAATCTCCCTGTACTTCCTATAGCACTTGACCTACTTACCAGACAGATTCTTTTAAATAAACATTTTATTTCACTCTACTTAAAGTCCTGAAATGATTTTCCAAGTTGTTTCTTCCAAATAATATTCTTTCTTCCTTTACTTTCAAAAATATTTGTGATCAATAAAAATTTGAGTTAATTTTCTACCATTTTCTCTCCCAAGTGGGGCTTATTCTAAGGATGCAAGGTCACTACACTATTAAAAGTCAGGATATATAATAATATTTTTACTACAGAAAAATCATTTGACAAAAATTCCATACCTATTATTGATAAAACCTTGAAGAATAGAATAAATGAAATCGATTTTAAAAAACTGGTACAGAAGCTTACCTGCTAAAATACCTAATGGTGAAAAGCTGAACACTTTTCTTCTAAAATTAAGAATAAGGCAAGGAGGTTGCACTTTCCTCTTTTATTCAACATAGTGATAGATGCCCTGTGCAATAAGGCAAGAAAAGATGTAAAAAACATAGGCTATAAAAGGACTTAAATGTAAAACATACCTATGAATTTTTAAGGAAAAAAGAAAACCAGAACTCTGAACCTAAGACTAGACAATAACTATTAAATACCAAAAACATTTATTTTTTACTAATTTATTTTTATATTTATTTGCCAGGAGAAAAAGGATGGGCATGCCAGGGCCTCCTACTATTGCAAAAAACTACAGACCATGTGCCACTTTTTGTATCTGGCTGTCCATGGCCACTGGGGAATTGAACCCAGGCCATCAGCTTAGCAAATAAGTACCTTATCTGCTGCACCATATTTTCAGCCTGAGAGACATTTATCACTTCAATTTTTTTTGGTTTTTTTGAGGTAGGGTTTAGCTCAGGCTGACCTTGAACTCACAACAATCCTCCTACCTTTCTCTAGTGCTTTTGGTAAGCCAGAATAATTGTTACTACAGGTTAAAAAAACACCTGCCTGATAATGATATCAATCATTGACTGAGCTTCACATAGTAATGTCAACAGCAAATTTAGGAACATCTTCTAAAATTATGCTATCCATAAATTTTAATAAACACATCTTATTTTCAATAACACGTACTAGACCCTGTTTTAGTACCTGGTGGTTAACAGGCATAAGAAGCATTGAAAAGCTCTCCTGACATTTTCCAAGTCAGAGAACTAGATTTTTGTTGAAAAAAAATTAGATCTGGATTAGCTAAAATTGGGGAGAATACCAAAGAACTATCCAAAATGTTAAAGCAAATGATGAAATGCAGGATACTTAAATGTCACTGCATACTTGAGATAATGATTTAAATGCAGATGAAAATATAATTTCTATTGGATTTATGGCATATTGCTGTGGATTTCTTTATTCACTAAGGTACTTGGTATAATAGAGCCATGGTTGAAGTACAGCCCGGAGGCCCCTCCTTACACTATTCAAGTTCACAACCATCCTCTGGGTGTTGGACTCAGCTTTAGTCATGGCAGTAGATGAACTTGAATTTAATATTGATATTCTTTTTTTATTTTTTAAATATATATTTATTGTCCATAATGAGTTACATTATTTAGTGGGCAAACCATGCATTGTTATCCCAAATTACCCACCACGACTCAGGGAACTGAGCGGAAGAGGGGGCGGAAAGATTGTGAGAACCGTGGTGGGGGAGACTGTCCGGAGGCATGGCACCCATCAGTAACAACACACTTAGGCCAGGAAGACCGGGATGAGTACTAATATTGATATTCTTAATATGGACTCTTGCTGTGTACCAGAATGTCTCTTTTCTAAATCTGATATTGCTGTATAATTCACAGTACCTACATACTCATAATTAAGCCTGTCAAGTGACAAGATGAAAGCCAATAGAAAAACTTAGGAAAAGAACAAAAATCTAAACGAAACAAGAACACCTGACTGTAAGTATGGAGAAGATGGAGTCCCTCATCGTACAGTATAAACCAGAAGAAGTAGTGAGAGGCACTGCCACCACCACCACCCACAGTAAACTATCTCACTTCCCCTCAAGGGATTCTTCTCCACTTTGACAAGGAGAGTAAAATGCTATTGAAGGTCATTTGGGATCCTGCGCAGGCTCTCTCCTTGCAGCTGACCACAGAAGTGAAGACACTTTCCTTTTATTCCTGAGAGAATAAAGGGTAAGGAGAGTACTGAAAGGCATGTGAGTGGTTAGGAAGAGTATTTTTCAGAAGGAAGTGAGAGAGTAGGGACAACTCAATTCCACCAAGTCATTGGATGATGGCTGACATCCTGACAGGAGAAAAACCACACCTAGCCTTCACACAGAGCCCAAATGAAACCTACAAGAAAATGACAAAACAAACAGACCAATCACCACAGCAAGTTTGATAACCCATGAAAGGTCAATGGAGACAGACACCAATGATACCCATCACAACCCAGGGCAAAGATCCAAAGAATACTTAAGATCTCAACAACAAAGCAAACTTAAAACTCACCCACTATGACTCAGGGAACTGAGTGGAAGAGGGGGCAAAAAGAATGTAAGAGCCATGGTGGAGGAGAATATCCAGAGACATTGCCCCCCCCTCAGCAACAATACACAAGGGGGAAGGGAAAAAAAAAAACAAAAAACTATCTCCCTCTAGTGCAGTTTATAACCACCTAACCTATGGACAGATCCAGTATGCACACCTAGGAAGTATCCCAGTGGGTAGGGGATAGAGAGGAGGGAATCAGGGACATATTCACAAGGTTTGCTCATAAAATGTATAAACTTATTCATAATAAAATATTTAAAAAATAAACTATTTTTAAACTAGAAATACTGTGAAGAGAAATTATCCTTCATGTAGAAAAATAATTCAGGTAATTTTTTATTTCACAACTGTAGAACACCGCCTGATCGATTTAAATGAGAATTACTTCTTATAGGAATATGTACAAATAGGGTTGGGAAACCCCAATTAATTACCTAAAGCTTTTGCTGAAATTCCTACCATTGAAATATTGGCATATAATGATTTCCCTTTAGGATTAATATTAGATGAAATAAGCTGTCTATTTATCCCATTTTTGTTTAAATCTGTGAGTTCTAGAAAGACAATGTGGCCTGATTATTGTACATTGATCCAGTCTTTGTCTACTTACAGTTTCTTGCATGGTTAAGTTCCTGTGACTACTTTCACCAGGTGATTTTCTGTTCTTCCACAGCCAGGCATTAGGGTGGCTGGCATGTTGTTACCTTCATACTCTGACCTCCTCTGCATCTCTGATGCAGGCCCAAGAACTTATTCATAACCAATCCTTATGGATTTAAGTGCCTATTGCCTTTGGATACAGTGCTGTTCTCACCCTGGCTTGTCACTGTCAGGGGAGATATTAGATGCTTAAATGATTAGGTGGTTGATACTCTGAGATAGCTTTGTAGATTTCTAGACTAGGAATGAATAGTGTTGAAGAAATGGAACACAAGTTTCCCCTGACATAATCCTAAACTTCTATAAATTGACACTGTCTATAGAATTGTCTTAGATGTAGCTTTGAGCAACTTAATTTTTAGGGTTCAAGCTTGAAGACCAAAGGAGGACACAAAATAAAAAATAGTTTTAACCCAGAAAATTCTTTAAAGCCTGGGAGAATTATCAGGCAAGGATGACCAATGTATCTATCTAAGATGAGTAGACATTGACGGATATGACCAAGTGGTGCATTTATTAATAGGGATAAGATATTAGTTAAAATACCCTATACCAAGATCTTAATATTTTGAATCAACTATATTAGACATTTTAATTTTACCATGCACAACATTGAAAAGAATGAAATGCAAGGAGATATTTGAATGTGTTTAAGTAGCATAAATGGATACTTGAAGTACTTGCCACAGAAATGCTTTGGATATAAATGACAGGAAAGCCAACTCTACAAATAGAAGCATGAAATCCGTTTGGAACAGCTAAATCACCAAGAATCTGTGTCAGCAACTTGAAATGTTCCCAATCATTTTGTCAGCCACATACTCTCATTCTTCTAACTTGGATATTTAAAGAAAGATGTAATTCATATGTTTTTCATTCTTTTACACTTGAGGTATTAAAATACAAATCACACTTAGAATTTATGCACCATGAGGTAGTCATCTATATATTGCAATGTTTCTTCTTGTTTAAAAATAACACTAAATAATCACCCCAATGTGCCAACTGATATCATCAGGTCCTCGTCTAGCATATATACACTTTTGACTTTTCTTGAATGTGTCATAAACAGCCTGGCATAATTTCTTGACTAGACTATTAGTACTACACCATGGCAAAATCATGCCAACAATTTCTCTTCAGCTTCATAGTATCAAGGTCCAGTGCATTTCTTTACACATACTTAAGGAGGCTTCGGGTATACAAGTTCTGTCTATTTTCAGGTCTTACAAAATTATTTTCATTTCTATCAAAGATACAGAACACTACCATATCCCCTCCCTTTACCTCACCAAAAAAATTAAGAAAATATCTAACAACATTTTTATGAGCATGATTTCATCTAACACATGATGATAAGGTCCCCTTAGTTTGCAGATCAACTTGCCTTATTCATTGACTGGTTTGTTTTCATGCTCACTTTGTGTGTGTGTGTGTGTGTGTGTGTGTGTGTGTGTGTGTGTGTGTGTGTGTGGAGGGAAAAGAAAAGAAAGGAAGAGCACATGCCACTGCTGGAAGCCACATGCCTCAGACTTTGCTGCTACCAAGAAGAGCTCCTGGAGCACAGTTGGTACATTGTCTGAGATGGAGAACAAGGGATGCATGTCACCCTAAGATGGGACACTTCTGCTGTTGTTGATTTGGTCACAGCTTTAACTCATCTTCTGTAATGCCAAATGTCACTTGGGGAAGGGGAGCTACATGCACTGAGACTTGTTTTTCATGGCATAGTTCAAAGTGTCGTACTACGAAATAGCTCCAGAATGTGCCTGGTAACAGGGCATTTACGTTCCTTCCCAAATCAGTGGATTTATGCTCTTGGGTGAGATGGAAACTTTCAAAAGGCTTTATGATATACTCTTGATCTTTACAACAAAAGATATATTCTGCTTAGGGAGGTCAATTCTGGTGACTATTTTCTGAGTTGTTTTATAAGCCTGGAGTAAGCCCACGGCCATGCCCCTTGATGATCTAGTCAATCAGGAAAATACAATCATACAAACTGAATTTTCCTAAGCCACTATTAAAAGTGTCGTGGGAATGTCTTAACAATCAGATTCTTGATTTGAAGCTCTGCACCGGTGAAAGTACAAAAAAAAAAACACAGTCTAAGACAAGGCTCTGCTGAACAGATAGCCCTAACTTAACACACCAGTGTCTTTATCAGAGGAAGAAACTTTAAACACAGATAGGGAACACTTGGTACTTCAGGTACCATCCTTCTGACAAGGATGGGTTCCTCCTGATGGCTTTGGAGGGAGCATGGCCTCCCCATACCCTGACTTTGCACTTTTAGACTCCAGAACTGTGAGAGAATAAATTATGTTAAGGCCCTCAGCTTCAGCAAGATAGCAGTGAAGTTCTCATTGCTGGGACAAAACACCCGACCAGAAGCAGCTTACAATAGTAAAGGGTTTATTTCTAACTTATATTTTCAAGGGAAATATCATGGTAATTCATCATGGGAAATATATATCATTTATATATAAATCATTTTAAAGGAAATATCGTGGTAAAGCATAACATTAACAGCCAGGCATCACCTCTTCATGGAAGCAGGGAGAAAGCAAGAACAGCTAGCTGAGTGCAGCAAGCAAGGCTGGACTATAAAACTCCAAGGTGGCCGGCCATCAGTTCCACACTTCATCCATCGACGCTCCACCCCACAAAGGCCCCACAGACTTCCCAAACAGGTACTTTATGAGATTCTAAGGAACCAGTATATGAACAGTCTTCCAACCACCGGGGGACTTCTGATGGGAAGCATAGTATCTACCTCAATGGATTACAGTTATAGTCAAAAGTTCATATGTATGTGTGTGTGTGTGTGCGCGCTTTAAAATAAGAGTGTGTGTGTGTAGCTACTTGAGATCAGGAATATTGTTAGATATCTCAAGGACCTGCTACAGCACCTGCCCAGAGTGTATGACAAAAAAGCTGAGGAAGTAATAAATGGACATTGGAAATGTGGCTGGTTAAACATGAAGATAACCTGTAACTGAAAGCTGAGTAAAAATATCTGAATAATGGCATAGTTTACAAGGATATTCAAATATATACTTAACTTCCTCTTCAAAACAACTTTGCCAGTAGGTATTGTTTCCCTGTTTTACAGACAGGAAATTAGGCCCAAGAGCCCATCGCTAGTGGATGCTGTAAAAGCACAGCAGTGACTCATGGTTCAGATGTCTGTGCCAAGTTCCATCCTCTGTCTCCTGTACTCTAATTGTCTCTTGGGGACATTCCTACACAGCCTGGAGAGGACTCCAGACTTCACTGTACACTGCTGTGCGCCTGGGAACTAGTCTTCTCTAAGTGGGATAAATAATTATACTGTTCAAATGAAAAGGGGGGTTTTCATATGACAGTGCATGTGTTTATGCTTAAATGGTGCCAGAAACTGTCAAAAGGAACAGTTCCTGTTTAAATCCAAGGAATTAGTTTTGTAATTATACAACTAGAATTTTAACCAGATGCAGCCCAGAATGAATTATGTTCATTCCCTTCCTTCTCTGTCTTTTTAAAGATATTTTTATATTAACTTATGAGTACTCTGCTGTAACATTCCAGTCATTCCAATGACCTTACGGGTTATCTTTAGAGTCATAATTTGTTTTCCTCTGATATAAAAACCACAAACAAGTGCTGGATGCTTTAACTATGCTCTCTCTCTCTTCATACAGGAGCAGGTCCTAATCTCCCCACTCACCACAACAGCCTTCAAAATAATTGCCATGGAAGCCAGTACCATCCTACAGTGTCTTTGGAACAAGCCCCTTCTTAGGAACTGAGAATTTGGAACTGAAACATGTGACTGCAATATTCTCAAAGGCTGACCATTATGTTTAGATCTCCTGATAAGAAATTGGTTGAAAAGGATTCTCAAAGACATAAGTACACCAAACACTAATTGTGAAAACATGTGCCTGATCAGACTGAATTTAACCACGTGACAGGGGACACCCAAGCAGGAGACCATTCACCTCGAACTCACCATTTAGAGCCCTAATGCAACCTCTAAGGAAATGAGATGGCGAGCAAAAGAGCTATTCCCACAGCAAGGCAGATAACCTGGGGAAGGACAATGGAGAAAGGCACCAAGGGTGCCCAAAATTGTCCAAAATACAAATCTACAGACTCTTAAAAACCTAATAACTATGCAAAATATAAACTCACCCACTATGACTCAGGGGAATTTGCAGAAGAGGGGGTGGAAAGAATGTAAGAGTCATGGGGGGAGAATAACTAATGCATAAGAGGAAATGTCATCATGGACTCAATGGCTTTATCTAAGAACCTATGATACTGAGCATATTGTTGTGTTAATATATGTAATTTTAAGCCAATAAAAATATTTCAAAAGTAGATATTTTTCAAAAGAATATTTAGATATTTTATTTTATATATGAATTATATCAGTCACACAAAAATCAACTTACAAATTATAAAAATGTTCTTTATTCAACTGAGTTTTTCTGTTTCCAGCTGATGAAGACAGAGTTAAATTTGGTTGTCATGACAAAGAGACAAGACACTTTTTATGGCCCTGAATAATAATAAAATTAGCCTTTAAGAAATCAACACACATTATGGCATGGTGTGCTGATAAATGCTTAATAACTACCTTTTAAAGAACAATGAAAAGCTCTGATTGTATACAATTGTTAGTTTCCATGGTATAAATAGTCTTACTATGGCCCGTTTCAAGTTTTCAATGCAATGATAGTCAATGCAGAATTGTTAAGAGATGTAGACAGTGGGCTGTCCTGAGAAGGCTTCACAATACTGCTAGGAACACAAACAGAACCACTAGAAATGCCTCTTCCACCTTCATTTCATTTGTTTCTGATTAAAAATATGTTGGTATAGGAAAATAACTCAAAGTCGCTACAAAACAATTTTAGATGATGTTATTACAATGCAAACTATATCACTGAATTTTTAACGTGAATTTTATGGCATCTGAGTCACATATAAGATTCCTAGAATTGACTAATTTTTTGCTAGATATTTTTTAATCATGAAAAAGAATCCTTTGAAATTCCATCCTATCAGACTATGGGACATCAGTATCATTTTTTTTAAGATAACAATAGCTCTTGCCATCCGATTGCTTATCTTAATTTGATGTCATCAATTTACCTTTGGGCACAGGTGGTAAAAGAATAAGTTGGAAGTTTCTCATGGTGAGCTAAGCTAATGTGGAGAGTGTGGTCTGTACACTTGTCAACTCTTTTACAGAAAGAGATAGTGGAACTTATAAAACATTGTTGGGCAGAAAGATTGTGAGAGCCATCTTGGGGGAGACTATCCAGAGGCATGGCACCCCTCAGTAACAACACACTTGGGCCAGGAGAACCGGGCTGAAGACTAGGCTATCCATGGTCCCTTGCCCCAAGGACTGATCCAGATGACCCACAGAGGAGATTATCCAGCTGATTGGGAATGGGGAGGAGGGCATTGGAAAATTGGGGATAACAACTCATTGTTTGCCCACTAAATAATGTAACTCATTATGGACAATATATATATATATATATAAAATATTGTTGTACCTAGCAATAAAAGGTCAACAACTTTTCCAGTTATGCAGCAAAGGAGCTAATGATGTTATAAAATATGAGAGCTTAAATTTTCATCTGCAGACAAATTTTAATAATTCTTTTAAAAAATTATAACCTCATTAAGATAATTATGATCGTTATACTGCTAAAGTCACAGAATTATGAAATAGAGAATGCACGCAGATTTCTTCTGACATATTTCTCTTACAGAGGGAGAAAAATAGCCAATCACATCACTCTTCTTTATAAAAGAACTAGAGGAAGTCTGAACTGAAGGACCTGCTTAGGCTTTGAGAATACACTTCACCACCTTGCCAGGTGATACTGAAAGTTGCAATGTATGTTTTCCCAGTTTCCAGTTCCTTAGCAACTCTTTATTTTAAAAGTATTTTATTTGCAAGTAATGAGAGATGTATAGAGACAGCACAATGTCTCCAGTCCAGCAACTCTCTTTAATTAATCTGTATATTACACATTTTATTATATTCAGATAATCATATCATCAAATATTTTGTGGAATATACTACATTAACAAAAGTAATGCAGATTTCTCAACTATTAGTCTATCATTTACTGATCAAATTAAATCTTCTATAGAGATTCCAGTGTCCACATTTCTGTTTGATGCTTGTTCCTATGAATTATATATCAACAATACTATGAATATATGTATGTACTCCATAAAATAGTAGCTTTGCACCATCTAATCTCTGTCTTTAACAGAAAAGTGTTGGAAATAAAGGATAAAAAGGTCAAAATAATGTGTTGATCAGTTGAAGGAAGATTTCAGATTCTTATAATATGACCAGTATAGATAATAAACATAATAGAAGTTTAGGAGATAAAGCTTCAAATGCCTCAAATGAATACCTGAATTTAAAAAGTAGACTCTATTGCCAATCCATTTTATATCAGGAGTTCATTGCAATATGAAAAACCAAATAATAAATAGTAGTTACAGTCATTCTATTGTTACTTTTGTCTGTAAGATAATTTTATTTCATAATTCCACAATTAATTGATCCCTTGTTACCTATTTAATTCCCATTTCCATTGCACAATATGCAGATAAGTAAATGTATGATGATTTCTTTGGCTCAGCAAATATACAGAATTACTATTGATGCCGTCCTTACATATATGAACTTGCTGGATTGACTTTGATGATAATTAAAAGCAATATTTTTTTAAATCTTGGATAGCAATTTATCATTCATGACTTCAAAGATTTGTTGGTCTATTATTTCTGATAAAATGATACAAAAAAGCTATTTGCAGAAGGAAGTTTTCTCAACATAATTTAAAATGCAAACAAACTCAAAACAAAAAGTTATTTAAATGATAATTTTATGACTGTATAACAAAGGAAAATATAGACAACTATAATATTAGACATTTGGCATAAAGTAGTGTAACAAACACAGTCTTGACGCAATGGTGAATCACTTTTCTCAAGAGCAAGCCTTTAGCCACTGAGCCATATCTCCAACACCATCATTTTCTTTCCTAAAAATAACTCGATGAGAAATTTCTAATTTCACATTCTAATAAACTTTTGTTTACGGCGCGAGTACATGTCAATATAAATAGGAATGTTCAGTGAAATGATAGCTTTAAGGTTAACATTGTTAAAACCTGGCATGCACTTGAACTAGAAAGCTAGTTGGCAGTCAAGTTTTAAGAGCGTACCTAATATTTTATAATTGATTTAAAACATGAAAAACTAAAATTTTGGGACAGGAGCGTTCAACAGTTAAGGGCACTTGCTTGCAAAGCATGAAGTGGAGCTTTCATCTATGATCCTGTGACCTATGACAACGGAGCCAGGAGAAGCTGAAGCTTACAGACCAGATCGATTGGCATTTTCAGCAGCAAGAAATCCTATCACAAAAAAGGTGGAAAAGCACAGACATCCTGATGTGGTTGACGTCCGTACACATGCCACAGCATACACAAACGCACTCAGACACGCACCAAAATAAGCTGGGCTAGAGTGAGACCTTACCTTGAAAAACCAAAACCAAAATAAAATAAAATTGCAACAAATGAGAGAAACCAGATTCTAAATTATTTCCTCTGTCTACTGTAAACATCCTGTGTGTTAGCATAGTGGTCAGAAGTCGAGGGCTGTGTTTGGGATGCAGGCTATCAGAATACCAGAGAATGCAGAGACCCCTGTTGATTTAGCTATATTTCATCCTAGGAAGTTTTCTGTAGCCCACATAGGTCTTGTTTGCCATCTTGAAGGGATCTCATGTGGATATGAGCCCTCCCTCTCTAGATTATGGGTTGTCTATTAAAGCAATCTTATCGAGCCTTATTAAAGCCCAAGAAAAAGGCTTTGAGTCAGTTTCAAAAAGAAGTCCCAAAGAGCCAACCACTGAACCACTTTGAAAGCTGAATTATAATCTGTGAAAAGAACACACTACTAGCAGAGTCCATTTGTGCTTTAAGGATCAGGCCGAGAGCCTTCGAAGTGCTGGCGTTCCATGTACACGCCCTCCTTCTTCTCTTCTGAACATTCAGAAAAAATCGAAGCTGTGCTTCCCATTTTGGGGTCAAGAACTCTGGAATTCTGAAGGAATGAATTCGAAGGAGCCACTGTGCAGAATGAAGCAGTCTATTGACACTAAATAGGATTTTAAAACCCACAGAGATGCAACGGAAAATTGTTAATGGACTACCTAGGGCTACACAGACCAGTGTTTAAGGACTCCTAGACCAGAACACATTTCTAGTTAAGAACAAGGAGGGAAAGAAGTAACTGAATAAAAAGTGAGGACAGATGACAACACTTAATTTGGAGAGCATCTATAAGAAATATGGACATATTCTTAGCCAAAGTTGATAATTATTAGCCATGGAATTGAGGAATTTGCACAGTGCTTAAATAGTTAATCATGTCCTTAGAAACATTAGACAACAAAGTATACCCTAATCCTAAATAAAATCGAATTGTAAAGGCCACATTGACCTTCCAGATGTCAAGGATGAATAATTAAAATCAGCCCTTCTCCCGCACCACATCCAACACATTATCCTGATGAGGGTGTGCTTTTGTGCCTGGCTTCACCACTCAGGATTATTGGACTTCAAGAGGTTTCTTTGAACCACATTCACATGCAAATTAGCTTAATTATTTACTGCTTTCTGGCTCAAAATGATTCTATTTAAAATAAAGGGGAAAAAAGAAATTCACCCAAAGAGAAGACCTTATCAAAGCCAAGTAAGTCCTCCTCCTCTTAACTGTGCTGATTACGATTTTGCGTTATACAGAACATAGTCCCTAACCCAAGTGTTTTCTCTGGAATACAAGTGTTTCATGCTGGCCACTATCTTCCAGTGAAATCTCAGTAAGGGATATGGCATTCTAAGAAAATACTAACCCATCCCAGGGAGTAAGAGTAAACAGCATTCCTTTTATTACTTCTATACGCACAAGCACATAAGAGTGCATATATAGTATTGGGTTCTGTTATATAATGTAATACTACAGATCCTGGTCCAATGAGCTTTCAAAGACAAGGTTCTTTACACTCTATTTTCTTACCTAGGGGCCAGATTTCTCACTTTCTTTACTTTAAATTTACATTTATATTTTTGAGAGAGTGTATAAGCATGCTAGGGTCTCATGCCACTATAAATCAGCTCCATGTGCATGTGCCACTTTGTGTGTCTGGCTTTCTGTGGGTACTGGGGAATCAAACCCAGGCTTTCAGGCTTTCCAAGCAAGCACCTTTAACTGCTGAGCCATCTTCACAGCCCCTTATATTTCTCATATTCTACCACAACACAAGCTAGCTGTTGGATTTCACTTGAAGTTTTAGCTCAACTAAGCTTAAGCATAATTTATTATGCATCAGTTACAAAGAACATACATTTGAGTGGTATGGTGTTCACCAAAGTTTCAAGTTGTTCAGAATGGTCAGTTTCTTCATAAAAGTATGGGTCACAGTATCAGGAATAGTTAACAGCTTGGCACTATTCTTTATATTATAAAATACCTCTTAGGACAAGTGATATTCTTGCAAGTATCTTTGGAAAAGTAAGGGGTCATTTTTTAGGGTTTTGCTATCATAGAGTCAAGTCTATAGTTTTCTGGGGAAGTTTTGGGAATATAGGTGAAAATTTTCAAAGTCTGAGACAAGTCTTCTAACAAATGAGTTTTAGCCTACCAAGGATACATCCAAAGAGCCATCTGGAAGAAAGGAAAGAAAAAAAGGACTCACAAGAAAAGCAGTCTCAGTTCTGCTAAGACTGGGGCCTTTGAAAGCATTTGTTAGATTTTATGCAAGCTGTTCTTTTCAAGAAACGATTAAGCTTCATACAACATGCAGTATAACTCAAGATTATATCTAAACAAGGACAATAAAAGTACCTGTAATTAAAACTACCTGTAATTAAAAATGCAACAAACAGAACAGTTATGCAAATAACTTATAGAAAGTGAAATACATCACTGCAAAGTGAAGCCTCTCTCCCAATTGCTTCTGCACTTTGATATGCTATAGTCAGTCAGGTCCACAGCTCCAGGACAAAAAGAACATCTTAAATTAGATTTCTGACACGTAAAGCCCTTCAGGAGAAGTAGCTAAATAAAAATTATTAGTTCTACTTGGCACCTTGTAGGTGATCAAATCAAATACTTAAAATAAGCTATGAACAAATTCTATATAAATTTAGATATATATTCATCGTCAATACAAGCTATGTAGAAAGTAATACAGATAAAGCTGTTTATAAAATTTTTCATTTCTATTAATTTTGAATCATTTTAGAATGCAAGAGATTCAAGTTCATATGTTTCTTATTCTTCATTTTGTTCTGTGCTGGGGATGGAACCCAGGGCTTTCCATATGTCAAGCAAGAGCTATACATTTGAGCTCACTTCCCTAGCCCCTATTTTGCATTCATTTTTATTAATTCATTACAATCCATCATTAGTAACTACTTGCTCAACAGTCAGTGCATTTGAAACCATTTGTAAAATGAGCCCTTTGTCTTTCACAAGTTTGTTTTGCCAAAAGCAAAATATTTGGATGCAAACACGTTACAAATGGAATTTTAATTATCATCTCCCAAATGTGGTACCTCTGTGTTTCTGTTTCCTGAATATGTAGATAACTTGTACATAATGAAATAAGGCAGAAATGGGAGAACTCTTTCCCCTGCTCTATTGATTTTTCTTTTCTTGGCTTCCATGTTAGAGAATTTGTGAATTTGGATAATATAAAAATAAACTATTAAACTTCTCAATGGCCTGTCCTGACTAACAACCTCTACATTCAGCAAATATCTATCCAGCATACGCTAAGTGTTTCACACATTAATTAGATACTTACAGTTTCCTGGGTGCTTTGCGATTATAAATTTGCTAAGTGCTTCCTGTTGGCCTTGGTTCAAAGCTAAACTAGACTTTGTCCTTACCTTCACAAAGCTCATGCTAATTAACCTGCCATCACATCTGACTTGAGAGACAAAGTCATTAAACACTGCACTATGCTTCTGTACTTCCATCTAGGTATGTTTTAGGCAAGATATTTCTCCTTGGGAGATTTGTTCTATTTGTTTCTGAGTTAGTTTGCATCAAAATAATCAAAAAAATAAGGTCATATATGCCCCAACCAATAATAATAATAATAATAATAATAATAATAATAATAATAATAGTTCTATTTGTTTACAAGGAGAAGCAAGTGTTTTGTGCTCACTTTCCAACTGGAAATCCTCAAGTATCATTTTCCTACCTCTCCTGCTTTGTTTCCTCCTAGGCATGTTAGTTGGGCAATAAGCAAAGTCCTCCCACCCAGCTTTCTTTCTGCAGCAATGTTTAGATAGTGCTCATGGCAGCTGTCACATTAGGTCCCTAGAACCCAAATGCTCATGGCCATGAACATTTAGTTCATTTCAAGTCTCCATAAGTTTCAAGGCTTCCAGCACTGTTCAAAAGTCCAAGCATCTTCTGAAACTCATGACAAACTCTCAACTGTGAGCCCTTGTACAATTAAAAAGAAAGTCATATACTCCCAATGTACAATAGCACAGAGAAGACATCTCCTTTCTAAAAGGAAGGAGCAAGAGGATAAATCGGAACAAAGCAAGACCAAAATCCAACATGGCAAATCTTAAATCCAATAGCTACATATCTGGCATTGATACACTTGATATGTTCCTTTCCCAAGTACTTGAGAATCCTAGTGATTTAAAGCAGGAGAAATAAAGGTTGAAGATCACATGAATAGATTTAGTAAAGATCATTTTTAAAGGCTAGAGAGATGGCTCAGCAGTTAAGGCACTTGCCTGTAAACCCTAATGCCCCAGGTTCGATTCCCAAGTACCCACATAAGGCTAGATGCACATAGTGGCACATACATCTGGAGTTCATTTACAGTGGCAGGAGGTTCTGGTATGCCCATTCTGTCTCCATCTTATTTTGCTCTGCTTGTAAATAAATATTTTTTTAAAATCGGGTTAAAAGTCACACACATATGTTACATACATACATGAACTTAACAAGGAGGCAAAAATAAATGTTTTAGCTGGGCTTTTTGGTGTTTTATTAGACAAGATCTCACTCTGCATTTCAGAGTAGCCTGGAACTATGTAAACTAGACTACCTCCAAACTCACAGCAATTCTCCTGCCTCAGCCTCTCAATGGCCAGAATTATAGGTGACTGCCACAGATGCATTTTAAACTAGCTTTAAACAGGCAGCACCATGGTGTGGTTTCGGCTCCTCAATGAACCTCTGCCTTCTAACAGGGCTGCTTGGCTTTTCATCCTCAAGAGTTTGGGAGGAATCCTGGGAATGCTGGCAGATTATACATTTATTTTACTTTAGATTCCTGAAATGAGTCTAAAACCCTTCTGCAAAAGACAGGCCCTTATTATAATAGCTAAGAAATATCTGCCGGTGGAAATAATGCTTTTGTGATACCTTCTCACTGGTGAGACTCAAAAGCCTAAACTACAAAAGAGAAATGAGTGTTTTAGTGCTTGGCATTTGAGTGTGCCAGGCGTGATCCCACTCACGCTGATTCATAAGCATGAAATCAACCAAGCAGGAGTGTATGTGATAGACATTTGTGAAGCCTGTATATCAATGCTCTCTCTCTACCCCGAACATAGTCATTCAACATTCACCAGAAGATTCCTTACAGATATATAAATTTTAGTCTTTCATGTAATAATATACCATGATTTATAATCTGTCTTGACCAATAACTTTCTTAACACTGTTTATGGTGGATTGAGCCCCACCTGAAACTGTGGGTATAACACTGCTTGCTTTCCTCAAGAAGGCTAGCACAGTGCATCCAGACAGAGCCAACCCTCATCAGAAAAGGGATTCCCAGTGATAGTTGTGGCCTTCTTGTAGTCTAGATGCAGGAGATCAAGGAGACGCCACAATCAACCAACACTAGTTAGGGTAAGGAAACGTACAAAAGTGTGAATTCTCTCATTCAGACCACAGGTTAGTAAACTTTGAGGAACTTTTAGCCTAATAGGTAGTAGAAGTAGAATCCAAAAGACAAAAATAAAAGGTTGACAGATATACAAAGAAAGCATCTCAGACATCCGTAACAAGGAGGGTGTTAGAATGAATTCTCTTGCCAAACCGAAGTGAAGCAAATTGCAGTTCCTATGCAGAAATTCCATTCACCCTTAAGAAATGTTACTCATAATTAAATTCAGCTTTTATAACCTTGGAAATGATAACAATCCAGCCCTTTTTTTTTATAGGTAATACATGACTTTTCCTCAGATCAACAGTGAACCACAAACAGTTGGCTAACCTAGAGAAGACATTAATAAGCTTGAGAGCATTTGGGCAAGTTCATAGTCGCAAGAAATCCAGCTCACATGTTCACAGAAGACAAATTATGCTTTTAGAAAAAAAATGACCAATATGTACAGAGGAAAAGCATTTTATTTGCTTTATCCCATAAATCAGCTCCCTTCTCTGTAAACTTATTTATTTTTCTCAGTCTAAAGCAATTTAGTTTTTATCCTGGTGCAAACTATATGCAGCTAAATTTTATGTTCCCATGAAAATTCTAGAGAGAAGAATATATTCTTTTTGAATAAATGTGCTCTGGAGAAACAACCTAGCGCTTATGGGCTATATTTTTAAGGTCTAAGTCCAAAGTTGGCAGAATATAGAAACAGTTAGCTTCAGTTTGAATGGCAAAGCCAGAATCAGGTGAGGTTAAACAATACATCTAAAATGTGTGATCAGGTCATTCAATTCAGTGCATTCCAGCATTTGAACACTCTGGCCCAGTGACTGTTGAATAGGGCCACAGAGTGGAAATGAGTGTTTCCAGGGCTCATTTCATGGCCAAAGAACAACCCCATCTTTACTTCCATTGACAGTGTGGTTCTCAAAATTGACTGCATGTTGGAATCCTTTAGGGAGCTTTAGAAACTGATGCCTTGAGCAGGACCCAGAATTCTAATAGAATTGTGGAGGTTTGGCCCAAGTGTTGGGAATTTTAAAAGCTCCATACTTGGCTATAACACAGCCCATGTTGAGAGTCAATAATTATTCTTTTAAAGAGGCACTAGGAGCTGGAGACTGAACCTAAAGTTTTATACATGCTAGACAAGCATGCTCCCAATTGAGGCCTGAAGAACAGTTTCTAAAGAGAGAAAAAGAAAGTTACTAAAAGAAAGAATTTTACCCTGCTCAAATAGAATGTTGGCAATATTCTCTCTGAAACAGACAAATCAGATTTGCTTCAATGTAGCAAAAATATGTCTCTTGTTGAGTGTAATGGTTACTGAGAAGGTTACATCACATCAAGTGCCTATGGTCAGTGTGGAAATTAGGAAATTTCCTTGCCATGATTCCGAATGTTGAAACCAAGCTATTTTGTTCTGTTTCTAAGTGAGAAGGTCAGAATGCTCAGCCTTCAAAATACCAGTCAGTAATGAAAACCAGGGCGGCCTCACTGAAGTTACCAGCAGTGAATACATTCCCGGAAAGTTGAAACACCCATGTGCACTGGTGACCTTTAAGTATATAACAAGTAAATAGTTTGCAAAAAAGTAATTCACATTGATCTCAAAATGTATTTTCTTTCAGTCTGTAACCAATCAGCTTGTTTTCTGTCAGAGGTCAAACTGTTGAAATTTTAACAAACTTGCCTATTTCCAGCCTTATCGTCAGTGCTAGCAAATCAGAAGCCAAGCAGAAGACACTGGGGCTTTCATCCATGAACCTAAGGCTTTGGCTACTTTATACTAAGCCAGACTGGTAAAGGCTAAGAAACTAAATTCTTTTTAACATGGTCCTCTTTAAAAACTTGCTTGGAGCAGAGAGGGGTTGATGGAGAGACTGCTCAGTGGTTAAGGCATTTGCCTGAAAAGCCAACAACTGTGTTCGAGTCCCCATGTAAATTCAGATGCAAAAAGTTTGTTTGCAGTGGCTGGAGGCCCTGGTGTGCCCATATTCTCATATTCTCTCTTTCTTAGAAATAAAATATGTTTAACTTGCTAAGGAATCAGTAGAAGCCATTGCCTATTGAAGGATCTATCAAGAGTCTCCCTTTTCCTGAGGGAACACCAAATATAAGAATGACACTGAGTGTGGTGGTATATGCCTTTAGTCCCAGCACTTAGGAGGCAGAGGTAGGAGGATTGCTGTGAGTTCAAGGCCACCCTGAGACTACAGAGTGAATTCCAGGTCAGCCTGGGCTACAGTGAGACCCAACCTCAAAACTCACCCACCACAAAAAAGAATGAAACTTCACAGGACAGGCTGACATTGCTCTTCACAGACAGAAAAACAATCAGGCTCTTGTGAGGAGTAGTTGGGAACTGAAAGATGTAAAATCTAGGGTGGTGGGATGTAAGACTTATGATTATAAACATGTCAGTGAACTCCTCTCAGAGAGGCACCTAGAAGATTCATAACAAAACAATGTTAGGGAACGAGGTCGTAGGTCTATTAAAACCTGCAAAAATGACCTTGTAATCAATATAAATAGAATTACATGTCTATTTATTGTTATAATGCCAAAAATACAATATTAAGTAATTTTTCTCTAAACTTAGAGGATGTTTAGGATTATCTAATTGAGAATAAGTACATATTACATGGTATGGAGTATACCCACTGTTGGAAACTGAGGCAGACACCCAATCAGAAAAGACACGACACTCATGTAATGTTATCATCAGCCACAGAGAATGTGGTCTCAATATGAACCACAACTTGCAAGTGCAACCAGTTTCAAAGTGCAAAGTTAATGTTATGTAGATAACTGTAAAGTTAATTATGGGAAATATATTTATTTAGCACTTTCAGTATAGTGACTAGGATAAAATTATAGTAGCCTGAAAGGGTATGTTTTGAACATAAGAAAATATTGTACTGGAAAGGCTGGGGATATAGCTCAGTTGATAGAGTGCTTGCCAAGGATGCACAAAGCCCTGAGCTCATCCCCAGTACCATATGAACTGGT
Source organism: Zapus hudsonius (assembly GCA_004024765.1). Taxonomy (NCBI): domain Eukaryota; kingdom Metazoa; phylum Chordata; class Mammalia; order Rodentia; family Dipodidae; genus Zapus; species Zapus hudsonius. Next base: position 20,115 of record PVHP010006870.1, on the reverse strand, counting down.
CATGGTGGTGCACACCTGCAATCCTTGCACATGAGAGACGGCAGTCGGAATATCAGACATTCAAAATCATCCGAATTTAGGCTACATCTATCTAAAAAGAAAATAAATACAAGTGAAAATGTTATACTAGACTTATTTCTAAAAAAATGTATCAAGTTTATAACTTTGGCACCTGGATATTACTTTCAAATTAAATATTGTGAAAGTAACTCTCCATTATCAATTTGACTGGATTTAGAATTAATTACCATAGAAACACACCTCTGAGAGTATCCACAGAGTATTTCCAGAAAGTTTCAACTGAGAGAAGAACCTCATTCTGTGTGCTGAGGCCCCTGCCTGATTAAAAGGAGAAAGGGATCCGTGCAATGTCATTCATCTCTCTCTGCTTCCTGGCTGCAGATGCAAGGTGATCAGCTGCCTCACACTCCTGCTGCCATTATGCACTCGACTTTCAAATCATGAGCCAAAATACCATTCTACTCAGGTTGGTTTTGTCGGGTACTTTGGCGCAGCAACAGCAACAAAAATAACCAATACAAACATCCAGTTAACAATATGAAAAACAAAACCCAACTGTTTTAATACTGAATGCTGACTGAGCATCCTGAGGGATACCCATGTATATAACTTTTAAAGGCTTGGAAGCAGACTGTGGGGAATTCTGACCCAGAAATACCATGCACTTGGCTGTTTCTACACCTCCTTGTGAGCATCTGCCATTTGAGACATAGGAGCCACCACAATAGCTGTGAAACAGGCTCAAAAGCACACTTCCCAGGAGGATGGGACAGGAAGTGAGAATTCTAATAATCTCCAGTAGTCTATAAAGACAGTTTTCATGTCCAGTGGTTGCTAACTTTGTTCCATATTAGAATTATCTAATCTAGCAGGAGTGTCCAACCTGATGACATTCTCATCTACAAATGTGTTGGACTACATTCACAGCTACCATGGGATCCATGTCACCTGCAAGCCTCAGGTTGGACATACCTGACAGAGATTAGACTGATTTATGGTACCTATGAGTAAAAATCTCAGTGATTAGGGACAAAAATTAGTATTTTTTATTTATTTGCAAGCAGAGAGAAGGAAGAGAGAGAGGGAATGGGCATGTGAGGGCCTTCAGCCACTGCAATCAAACTTCAAATTCATGCGCCACTTTATGCATCTGGTTTTATGTAGGTACTAGGTAATCAAGTTATTAGACTTTGCAGGCAGGTGCCTTTACTGCTTTGCCATTTCTCCAACACACCAAATTAATATTTTTTAAAGCCCCCTACTGCCCTTAAATGAGTCCAGTCAGTGTTCACCCAGTACTGAAAACTGTTGTCTGAGTTGAATCCCAGAAATGACTTTTAACCCAAAGAGCTAGTAAGCTTCACAAGTTGTGTAGAGTAATGATCACTGACACTTGCAGGTATCCAAATTGTCCTTAAATCAAGTTCAAGTTGGCTGGCTTGCACATTGGATCAGATGGGAAAAATCAGCTAAACAAAACATAGCCTTGGATGGAAATTTACTTTTTTGCCAACTGTATGCTAGAGTTTTTGTTGTTCAACTTCAAATGAAAACAGAAGTGATTTTTTAAAGTTTTTTTTTTGTTGTTGTTGGTGGTGGTGTATATGCGTGTCTGTGTGTGTTTTCTAACTATATCATGGTATTCAACATACCGCTTGGATGGAAGTTCCTGTGATCAGCTGAATAACTTCACATGTAAAAGTACAGGGTGGACACTTATTCATTTATAGAACATGGTTCTGGAAGCATCGCTGTATTCTTGTCTTAAAACAACCCATGCAATTGAAAGAACAACCTCAAATTATCTGCATTTTAATGTTGTTGTCTAGGTTTGGATTGAATGATTTTAAGGGTCTTGCCCATCGCTTAATGTTCTGATTTAATATTAGTTTTCTCCTCCTTCCTCAGGCGTCTTCCCTGCAATCATTTAGATTCATATGGTGATAGCACTTATTTTCACTACTTGGCCACATGTTAATGGCCAAGAGTCTCACTGTAACTTGATTGCATTGCATGGTATATGATATGTATCAAAAGCACTAAACTTTTCACAATGGACAACACAGATTTTAAGCATCGTCTATCCATTAAGTATAAACACAGATCTCCAATAGAGAGGCAGAGAATATCTGTTTGGTAACACATGTATCATATTTCTATAAAAATAATAATTATTATTGTCTTCCGAGGTACTCACCGAAAGGAAATTGCTATCCCTGGAGGCAAAGTTGGGGAAACATAAAGACTTCTATTTTGTTCCAAATGGTAAATAAGACACAAATGAAAGAGCTTTGGCACTATTAATTCTCAAAAGCAGGTTTAGGCAGAGACTTCAATAAGCTTGAAATCAGCACTTAATTTTTCATTTCTCATTTCTGGGAGCCTTCAGTGGAACAGTTTCAATTTTAAATTTAAGATATTTTGCCAAAAACTGATTGAAAAAATATGGTGCATGAATAAGATATTTAGGTAGGTTTAAAAAAACTGGATCTGAACACTGCTTCAAAAGGAAATAACTTTTTCACTATGCATTGTATCCTCCTTAATGGAAAGGGTCTCTTGACCGTGGAAAGACTTTGATGCTTAAAAATATCCCATTTTTGGTGTTGACTAAATTTCAAAAGGATAGGTCAAATCTTGTAATCTTACAAACTATATTTCTAGTGGAAATAGTTTGCATAGTTTTAACATTCTTCTTGCTTTCCCCATTTCCCTTAATAATATTGGATTTAAAAGTTATGCTGCTTTCTATCTTCATATCCTCACACATGGGGATTTGACCATTTTGGAAGTCAAAGAAAGAATGTTGGAAAGGGCATGTAGTTTATCTATATTTTTTCTAAGATTCCAGTTAACCTCTTCTCACTTGGGTGATCAAATTATTTCATTTAGTTTTTCTTATGCTCAAAGTAGCCTAACCACACAAATACTTTAAGAGTAAATCAATTCTCTCACAACCACAAAACCTTACAATACTAATGAAAGAAAATGTTCATCTTCTAATTTATTCCATGCATATTAAATGAGGTATATAAGGCCAGCGCTAATACTGGATGGAGTGGAATGAGAGCTCCAGTTTCAGATGTGGTCATTATTGGCATTTAACTTCTCTAATTAAATTTCAATCCTTTTGAACCTGATTTTTGGTAATAAACTAGCTTGAACTAATTTAAACTGGATTCAATTACTTTCACAGGTGCATCTTAATCTTAGCCTTGTCTAATGAATGCCTTAAGAATGTCTATGGCTGCAATTGTCTGAAGGAATAATACACCAGCATAAAAACATACAGAGGATACACATAAGGGTGACAAGGTCATTCCCAATCTGAAAAGTGCAGGAGATGAACACAATTCTGGTACCCAAAGGCAAACTGGGAAAGCTTGCAGTAGGTAATTACAGAAGATGAAGAGTACAAATGCAAAAAAAAATAATAATTCAATGGGGGTAGTTTTCCTCTGCAACACTGGTGGGTACATGGTTTACTGTTCCTATCTATATTCAGCTTATCTTGGGAGGGGGATGGGGAAGGTCTAGGCTTCAGAAGACAAACTAAACATTATCCTTGAATTTGAACTTGACAATATATACAGAGGATTTCCTGACCACAAAATTATATTGTACCTTTGGTCATGTCATCACCAAAATTTGTGATGGAGAAAAGTTAAAACACTATATTCCAGGGCTGGAGAGATGGCTCAGCGGTTAAGGCACTTGCCTCTAGTGCCTAAGGCCCTGGGTTCAGTTCCCCAGTACCCCACATAAGATGGGGGCCCTGATGCGCTTGCTGTCTCTGTCTCTCTCTGTCTCTCTTTCTCTGTATCTATATGCTTGAAAATGAATAAATATTTTTTAAAAATAAAAACAACCACTATGTTCCTCATAAGTGCTGAGGTATCAGGGACATGTGGTTTTTCAAGGATGTTGGATCTAGTTATATCTGAAGTCCATGCTGACCTGGTTCATCAGAGTGACTCATGCATAAGAAGGTGACAATGGACCCGAAGTACAGGTGGCTTTCCCTTCTATGGATCTCTCTCTGGACAGTTTTACGGACAGCTGTTCCATGTTATCAGCTTACATAAGGTCTACTGGCATCTAGGATTCCTATAGATTATGACCTCAAATTAACCAATTTAACAAACCAGCTAGGACTGTTTTGAGACAAACTCATCCTAGTTTGCAATGTTTTATTGAAATAAATCCTTAAAAAATAATTCAAGATATGTTGATGTTGCTGTCCATTAACAAGTAGCTATTTCAAAAGATTCTATCGCTATCTTAACTCAAGGACTAGTTCTGGAATGAATAAGAGAGAATCGTTAATAGATAAGACAAAGACCATTTAGAGAATTCTCCCTGACTACTTCTGATAAGGTCCCTTAAATGTGTTATCAAATTTTACAGATTTCTAGATCTTTCAGAATCATGCTTATGTGTCAGTTTTGATATGATACTTATCATCCATTGCCTAGTTACAGAAAATGAACCCAAGTGGCACTATTTAATTATACTGTGTAAGTGGTTTACCGTGATAGATTTAGTGAAATGGGAATTGAGTCAAGGTGAAATTTTATCCATGGACATTTATTTGAATCAGATCATTTTGTTCATGACAAAACTATTGCATGTTGATCAAATAAAATGAGCTCAGCCTAATCTAGAAAAGTATATTCATTATTCACATCTCAGTGACATCAATTTGACTTAAAGAAACGTTTATTTTCATTCAATTAGAGGACTAAAATAAAATTTTGGTGAAATAATTTATAGATTTTCAGAGCCAAACCTGCCTGCGCCACTTATATTACATAGCATATAATGAAGGAGACAACCTATTTTAAGAATTTCATATATAAACAAGTATTAGGAATTTATAATTTAAACCAACTTTGCAAATGAAGAAGATAGCCTCTGTGGGAAGATTCATATTTTGAAAAGAAGTCATGGCTACATATAAAATGTAGGGCGTATGCTAAGATTTCTATGTAATCTCTCCTTTTGGCCACATAGACTAGTAAGTCTAGTAAGTAAGTGTTTGAATATATAAAAATACAGATTGTATCAACCATGTGTCTGGGGAGGCACAGAGTACAGTCACTTCTGCCTGACTAGAAATGATAGGCGAGACATAACAGGGTGAACACAGCTGGGGCCTTCACAACCCAAGCCTCTGGACTCTTTTCTGGAAAAATCACTGCAAACAAACTCCAGACACATGCACCACTTTGTGTATCTGGCTTCACATGGGTACTAGGGATGTCATGCTTTGCAAAGAACCTTTAATCTATGAGCCATCTCTTCACCCCAATCCTTAGGACTTTATTTAGCTTCCTTTACTAGGTAATGTTTGCTTTTCAATTACAAAATTTTATCTTTTAGTTTCCATTTTTCATTACTGGCTTTTGTATTGCCATTTTATAGTGCTTACTTTATATCTCTTTATTTTGCTGTTTTATGTTACTATAATAGCTTGGCTATTTTATCATCTACTCTTTTTTTTCCCTTTTCAATGTGGCCCAACTTTATTAATGGCAAGCAAACAGAATGACTAAAAGGATGCACCTGGAAGGTCAAAAAGGCCCAAAGCAAAGGGAATTAGAAGGTAACTTTTCTGTGGGTTTTATCACATCTTCAGTTTGACACAGTGGACTATAAAATCATTCTGACAGAGAACATGGCCACTGTCACTAACTACTATCTGCTATATACCCCAATCAAGCTGTGTGAGGAAAATACTCCCTTGACTCATGGGTCCTCGGCTGAATTATAATGGACTCCGTCATCAGGAATGAGTCAATCCATTCAATAACATTGGTGAAAACTTCATGATCTCTGTCCTATAAAATGGTTGTGTTTTTTAGCATTCTGGAAATAACCCATAGCTTACCAGGATGTCACAATCACTGGGTTCAGAAGGAAGTAGCTAGTCATCTCCAAGACAGAATATGGCTTCCCTCCACAGACATAACATTTTCCCCCCTGCAATAAAAGCAGCTTTGTTCTTTTGCTCTGATTTTTTTCTACTCATATAAACAGATTTAGAAACTTTAAATATTACAAAGTTAACAGTATGATAACCACCACCCTGAGCTAATCAACATTTTAGTGGTTTTCTTTTCATGAACCCACACACCTGTAGATACCAGATATGCCATTCAGATACACGGCATTTCATTATGCTAAACATATTATGCTATCTTATTGCTGTCTCACTTTCTTGCTTCCTTACTCTTCTCATTTCTTTCTGTTGGCCCAATCTCTGCACATGCCATCACTCACCCACATTAATGAACTAGTAGGCAAGCTCGCATGTCTATGCACAGCAGGCTGGGGAGATGGCTCAGTTAATAAGGCTGTTGATGCACAAGCACAGAGACCTGTGTTTGCATTCCAAACTCCCATGTAAAATGCTGGGTATGGCAGAGACAGGATGACCCTATGGTCTGCTGGCCAGCTAGAGAAGTAGAATCTGTGAGCTCCAAGTTCAATAAGAAACCTGTCTTAAAAGATAAACTGGAAATAGGGTAGAACCCTATTGAAGACTTGTAACATAACTTTCTAGCCTTCCTACAAACACATACATGTGAACCCACTTCCTCACCTTGTTTTTAAATCAAGCAGAAACTTTGTATGGACACATGCTGGTCCCATCGTCCCATCCTCTCTGCACCCATTCCACTGAGGGCCCTCACAGTGGGATTGCTGGTATTCACCATGGGATTGTGGGTTATGTGATGTGAGAGTCAGTCAATGAGGAGAACCCTGTCTCTGGATATTCCCTCTCACCCTGTGGCTCTTACAATAGTTCTGCTTCCTCTTCCACAAAATTCTCGGAGCCTTGGTGGATGTGTTTTAAATACAGGGTGATGGTTGATAGACACTGAGGATACTCAAAATATACCAAAGCAAGAAATCCAAAAGCTGCTGAGAGCTCGACCTTCCCTCACCTCTCATAGCCCTCTCCTTTCATGTCATATGTGTGTATGCATTCATACACATATAGATATTCTGAAAAGTGAAAAGATAGATTTGTCTTTCTGGGACTGGCTTATTTAGCATAATATGATAATCTCCAGTACATGTATTTTTCTGCAAATATCATAATTTCATTCTTCTTTACAGCCAAATCTCATTTTGTGTGTTTCACATCTGTTGATGGGCATCTAGGCTGGTGCTGTGTCTTAACTATCGTGAATAGTGCAGCAATAAACATGGGTGTGCAAGTATCTCCATGGCCTTAGAATCCTTTGGTTATACCCCTAGAAGTGATAGCTATGTAATATGATAGGATTAGTTTTGGGTTTTTTTCTTTTGTTTTTGCTTGCTGGAGACAATGTCTTATGTAGGCAGGGCTGGCCTCAAGCTTGCTGTGTAGCCGAGGATGACTTGAGTTTCTCATCTTCCTACTTTCATCTCCCGAGTTCTATGACTACAGGTGTTTCCTCCATGCCCAGTTTATGAGGTGCTGATGATGGAAGCCAGGACTTCAGACATGTTAGGTAAGCACTCTGTCAGCTAAGCTATATTCCTAGCCTAGTTTTTTGGGGATCCACACTCATTTTCAGAGTGGCTGCACAAATTTGCATTCCCCCAGCCATGTATAAGTTATTTCTGTACATCTTTGTAAGTACTTGTTACCTTTTGTCTTCTTGATGGCTCTTCTGATGGGTGAGATTTCTATTTCTTCCATTGAGACCTGAACAATCATTAGCCCATTTGTTGATTGGATAATTAGTTCATGTTGTGGTCAACTTGTTGGCATTCTTTATAGATTCTAGATCTTAAGATGCACATGATTTTATATGAAGGACGTCATGGAAGATAATGTTGAAAAGCTAAAGGGGCCAATGCTGTTTATAGTTAGTGGCTTCAGGACATATGTCTTCTCCTAAAGCAGCCTGAGGAAACTTTTCTTCCTGTCAAGTTCATTTCAGGAAGAAGTTATACAGTTAAATGTAGTTATAAAATCAAGATGTGGCTAAGTCAACAGTAAATGGAAGCTTCCCCCTTAACTGCCTAGGATAGAGTATTTTTAAAAGACTGTCACAAACAAAGCATAAACTATCATCAATAAAACCCTTTTGTTTCCCATCGGTTTCATGATTTTCAGTATTGTGTGCTAAGCAATCCAAGGGCAAGGAAGTGGGGAGTGATTTGCTAGAGGCTACAAAAATATGGTAAAAAATGAGGTAGCAACTCTGAAAAAAAAATGAAAGAGCAAGTCTTTCAGTCACCTGCAAAGAAGTTTTTCCAATGATGCATAAAAATAGAATGCCTAATTTATTTGTGTTGTAAGACAATACGGTTGGTCTAACTGTGAGCATTTTAAATTGCTACTCTCTCCTGTTCACATTCCAGTGTCTCAGTGAAAATAGCCCCAACTTCATCTGCACTAAGCTTTGTGTTTGTGTGGAATATTTCATGGTTAGATAACCCATTAACCTGCGATTGTAGAGCTTTGTGGGGCTTGCATGTCTCTTTTACTTAGCTGTTACACCTCTAAATAGGCCAAAGCTCTTTAAAATTTAAACAGTGGGCAGAGACTTGGGAGGTAAATACAACAAACACCATATGCCCTCATATTGTGAATTTCAAATCAGAACAATAGAAATGATTATTTGTGGAGCACTTTTTCTTCTGCCCACCAAAACTGTTGCCATCTGACTTAAGTATGTGTTTTTCCTTTAGTTTCTATCTTTCTTTTCCATGGTACATATTGAAACCTGCTTTTGAATGATATTAATACCCTTCAAATATTTATAAATTGCTACTATGCTCTCAGTTCTTTGCCTTCAACCCTGATTCATATTGACACATCCACATGGATACTCTACAGTAAAATAGAATGTGCTCAAACATTAAGGCACCAGCATGACTCTTTTGCTGTTGCTGATAGTTCTGAAATTCTTCAACTCATTCCAACAAGAATATTGTTACCTCTCTGCTGATTTCTAACCATGAACTCGCTAGTCTACCCCTCAGATACTGATGTTCATGTACTCAAAGGCAGTTTGGCAGATTCACAATGTATCCAGGCCAATAAGTGCAAACTATAAAGGCACAATGATTATTTTTAGAAATGGATGAAAGGAATGTCCACAGATGTTTAGAGTTTGTCTGTGAAAATGTATTTGAGTAATGATGGAAATAAACAAATATCTATGCAACTAAACAAATAAGACATTTTCTATTAGTTATAATAGCACCACACTGTATTTTTCAAGTTTGTGTGCTTTTAAGTATATTATTAACTTTAAGATCTGGTGTTGGCTGAAATACTAAGTACAAATTCTGCTTAGTAAAACAAAAGATGAATCTATTGACTTATATCCCCCAAATTGCACTTAGGTTCCATTGTCAAAATGGTGGAAATGATACCTTTGACTGAAATTTTAATCATGGGTTAGGGAGATGGCTCAGCGGTTAAAAGCACTTGTTTGCAAAGCCTGGCAGCTGGGATCAATTCTCCAGGGCCCACATAAAGCCAGACACACAAAGTGATACATGTGTCTAGAGATCTTTTGCAGTAGCAAGAGGCCATAGTGTACCCATTCTCTCTTTTCTTTTCCTCTCCTCCCAGCCCCTTCTCTACCTTCACTTCTCCTCACTCACTGTCTTTAAAATAAACAAACATCTTTTTAAACAAAAGGAAATTTAACATCAAAGAAACAATTTCTCTCTTGTGATGGTTACCCACCTAAAACTACAAATATTTCCCCTGACAGGTTTACTTAGGGGAAATGTGAGACTGTGAAAGAGGTGGAAGGAATAGGGGGGAAAGAGAGGGGAGACTTATAAAATAAACTAAACTAATAAGGAATTGAAATCATAAAATCCTTCCGTTCATACAGTAAGCTCTCGAGGAAGAAGTGGGCATCATCTAGTAAGAGGGGCCATGAATAGAAGGGGAGGAAGCCTAACCCCATGAAAAATTGATCAGACCTGCAACTCCTTGTCCCAGTCATTGGTTCCTTCCCACACTGAGATGTTGATCAAATAGACCCATGAGGTCCCCAAAATAAGATAGGATTCTTTCAAAGCTCTTGAATACCCACCCCAGGCCATAGGTAAGATCCTATTGCTGAAGAAACCACAGAAAGTCACCAAACTACAAAGAGAGACCCTGCGAGAACCAGAATGGTAACCAGCCCCCAGATGGTAGCAAATGCAGTGGCTGCAAGGCGCTACACAAGCTGCCAGGGGAAACTGGTCAATGATATTTGGAGAAAGCAGAGACCATGGATATAAAATGCAGATTGTTATCATGAGAAGACTGAACACACTGCCTTCTGGGAGAGATCAGCGAGCTAAGATGTGATCACTTGTGCAACAGAGGTGCCAAAACCTGGGAGGGGGGTAGTCAACAGCTTTCAAACTGGCCAAGAAATCTCAAGTGTCAAGGAGCCCTTAATTGGAATTGGGATCCATGGCAAAATCCTATGGGAACCAAAAACTTGGGCTCCAAGGAAAAATTACCAGTACCAGAGAACTACTGAGAGGCTAATTTTAATAGAATCTTACCAAATTAGAAATGTGTATCTCATTTAACCTATACTGATCTCACTCTCCGATGGAAATTGTGTTTGTGTTTTTCAGAAGACAGTGAGGAGAGCCTTGTCATTCCAACTCCACCAATGAGCCACATGTTGAGAGCTAACATCCCAGCAAGAGATGAACCACCTCAGGCTTAACATGTAGACCCCAAATGAAACCCTTGTGAGAGTGACAGGATAGCAAGAGACCTATAACCACGGCCAGTCAGTCAACCCAGGATAAGTCAGGGAGACAGACACTGAGTTCAAACACAACCAAAAGCAGTACAGAGATCTCAACAATCAAGCAGACTTAAAACTCACCTGCCATAACTCACGGAACTGAGCAGAAGAGGGGACGGAAAAACTGTAAGAGCCATGGTTGGGGTGAGTATCCAGAGACATCGCCCCCCTCAGCAATGACACACACAGTGTGTGTGTGTGGGGGGGGGAATCCTGGCTGCCTCCTGTGCTATCCATAACCTCCTACCCCATGGATTGATCCTGTATGCCCACTGAGGAGGACACCCAGTGGATTGGGGACAGGGAGGAGGGAAATGGGGATACCAACACAATATTTGCTCATACAATGTTTCTAATTTTAGATAATAAAGATATCAATAAAAAAGAAAAATATAAATATTGGAATTCCTAAATAATGAAATAAGAGGGGAAAAGAATACAAAACACTTTTATTAAGTAATTTCAAGTACTTGCAGATATTTCACATATATTTTGGGTACTTTTTAGATTTAATTGTGATTATGTGATTTCTATCTTTTTATGTGTTAGGATATATTTGATAGCCTAAGAATAGTCTCTCTTGGTAAAGGCTGTAGTGTATCTTGACAAACATATTTTATCAATAATGGAAAAAGACCTTGAGAAACCCCAACATCTATTCATTTTTACCAAATCAACTTTACCTAGAAATACAGAAGAATTTCCTTAACTTGTTAAAGAATACCTAAATTAAAAAAAATTCTAGGGTTTGGGAAGATTGTTAAGTGGTTAGAGGTACTTATTTGAAAGTCCTGGTGCCCAGGTTCAATTCCTAAGCACCCACATAACAAGACACCCAGGCATGCATGTATGCATGTGCACTCACACACACACACACACACACACACACACACACACACACACACACACACACACAAATAAATTTAAAAGGTTTCAAGTCACATGTAATATTCAGAAACTAGATGCTTAACCAACAGACCAGGAATAAAGCAAAAATGTCCCCTCTTATCACTCTGGAATTCCTAACACTAATAAAATAAGAGGGGAAAAGAATACAAAATTACACATGTTAGATTATGCACAAATTCATTGCTTTTTGGAATCCAATCAGGAATCAGTCAAATTTAAAACTAAAACAAAAGTGCTATTTACATTGGCACCTCAACACTGAAATACTTAAGTGTAAAACAAAAAGCATAAGCTCTATATAAAGAAAACGAGAGAGAGAGAGAACGAGAACTAGAACTACCTGACTTAAATTTACAATAAAGCCACAGGAATTACAACAGTGCAGTAGAGAAGAATAAATAAATAGATCAAGGAAATAGTAGAGAACCCCAAAGCAGACCCTTCTAAAAATAGTCAACCAATCTTTGGCAAAGAAGTAAAGCAAAAAGGGCAGCTGTTTTTAAAAATGTGTCTTAGCATCCATGTGTTAAAAAGAAGTAATCTAGACACAGGCTTAACACCCATCAAAAACTGTTCTGAAAATGGGCTACAAATTCAAATGTCAATCATCAAATTTCTACAAGAAACAGGAAAACATTCTAGGTAATCTTGAGTTTGGAAATGACTTATAATTCAACACCAAAACACATCCATAAAAGAAAATCCCTTATAAGATAGACTTCATTAAAATGAAACATGTCTGCTCCACAAGAGATCATGTGAAGAAAATTAAAAGACAAACCATAGACTGGGAGGAAAAACTGACAAAAGTCATATCTAATAAAGGACTGATATGCCAAGTATACATAAAAAAACTTGTGTCAGCTTTCCATTACTGCATCTGAAAGAATCAACTTATACAGAGGAAAGGGTTGTAGATTGGCTGGATTGCACTGGGGCCTCCGGCGAGGCAGTGAATCATGATATGTGCAGTGGATATAATGCTCTTCATCTCATGGTGGCCTGAAAGCAAAGAGGAACATGAAGGGACCAGAATGCCAATCCCAACTGGAGTTCCCAGTGACCAGACTTCCTTCTACAGGGGCCAACTTCCTAAAAGGTTCTGCCAACTCCCAATAGTGCCACAGGCCAGGTGCCAAGCCATCCATGATCGAGACAAGTGACACTTGAAACTTAGTAAGACAATTACAAATAATCTTATTACATTATACATGAGTGAAAATGACAGAGTGAGATTCCCTGGTGTGCCTGCTGAAGTGGACAGTGGCGGAGTGAAGATTTGTGAAAATACAGAGCAAAAGCAACTTTTATACGTTGATGAAAATGCAAATGGTACAAGAGCTTTGAAAGAGATTATGATTTCTTATACAACTCAACATTCTTAGCATGCATATGCTGCAGGAGTTACACTCTGGCATTTGCTGCACTGAGCTGACATTTTTTATGCACACAGCTTGAAGCAGCTGTGTTCTTTCTCTGGATGAGTAGAACAGTAAAAGCAAGGACCATCGAGAGGAAGGACTATTATTCAGCATTCATTAGGAGTAGCAATCAAGACAACCAGGAACAATGCATATTCCTAAGGGAAAGAAGACCAAGGCTACATACTATAAGACTCCAGGTCTATGGCATTCTAACAGGTAAATCTATGGAGATGATAAAAAAAAATCAAGTTGTCAGAACTCATGGTTGATGCTACTGGGTGGATTACAGAGTCCTTTTAGGGCCAAAAAAATGACTCTTAAAGATACAATGGCAGATGTAAGTCACTATATATGTGCCTAGACCCATGCAATCTATCCACCAGTGAACCCTAAGTACACTATGGGTTTAGATATAATTCAGTCATAGCAGATTTACCTCTATGATGCTGGGATGTTGATGATGGTGAAATCAGAGCAACTGTGGGAGGAGGAAACATATGGGATTTCTCTTCCTTCTCAATTTTTCTGTGTACCTGAAACTCTGCATTCATCTTAAAACGGAGGAGGATATCCAACTGATCAGGGAGGGGGGGTGGGAATTGGGGAATTCGGGATAACAACTCATGGTTTGCCCACTAAATAATGTAACTCATTATGGACAATAAATTTATATTTTAAAAAAATTGTCTGTATTCTACTCTTCTTTAGTGGACTGGTCTAGCATCTATTCATGTCAACAATTTTTCTAGATCTTCACTACTTTTCAATTCATTTATTATACAATGAATGAGAGCTAAGTGGGGTTAAAAGAATATAAAAACAAAGCATTTACCTGATGATTTCTAGTCAACATTTTCAGAATCAAGATGTTGAAAATTAAAGTGTAACTACTTCTCATTCAAAAGAACACTGTCAGTTCCGAAACAGAATAAGGAATGCACAAATTGAGAAGCACTTATTAAGCTTTGGCCTATTCAAAACTTCCTTATATAGCATTGTAGTTTTCTTGCTTTATATCTGATTTCCTGAAAAGCAAATTAAAAGAGCACAAGGCTAATTTAATGCCAATTTAATGATTTGTTTCTGTTTTTATGGAGTAGTTTATCTTCTTCCACTTGAGCAGAGATAGTTTTTAAAGTATTTTGTAGATTATTTCTTCATAAAATAGTTAATTATTTTCTAGAAACAAACTCAATACCTATAACCCAACTAGCACCATTACATTCCTAATTAACCTTTTTCTTCAATTTTGTATATAATGATATCAGCTATTTGAAAGTTTAAAAAAAGTTTGAAAAGACAGAAAAACAGATCTAAAGGTTTCATTTTTTAGCCTTAAAATTTTATACAGCTTATTTTTAAAAAGCTTGTATTGTCTAAGGACTGGTTTATAACTTACCTAGAATATGCTGACCCCTTGCTTCAAGCCCAAGCATCATATATAGAAGAAAAAAGGTTGCTCTTATTTTTTTTCTTTACAGTAATTTATTTTCAAATGTAGAGCATGATGGGTTTTTTTTTTATCTTGAGTCCTAGTTTGTTTGTGTGATAATCCTACTGTTGTACGGTGGAGATCCAGATGTTAGAACCTACCACACTTGCTAATAGCGACAGCTGGTTCAAATTCTTCATTACCCTCAAACTGCTGCTAAAATTTCCCATTTAAGCTGATAAATTGAGATTTTTTTTTTGGAGTTAAGCCTGACCCAGGAAAATTATTCTCCATTCCTAAAGCTCTGGCCTTGAGACAATTTAAAAAAATATTGTTAATTTTTTCTATTAAGAATATTGGGAATATAACTATTAGTAATTATAGATTTTATATTAATGTTCTTAATATAGTTATGCTATATGAATGGGATTTATAGTCAGTCTGTTAGGTATCTTCTTAAAGAATGACTTGTCAAAACAAAAGCAATCTAAATATAGCCAATAGATTTTCTGGAACTCTAACAAAAGCAATATAATACCCAATTATTTTGACTTACTACTTCGCTTCCAACCAATTCCAAGATTTTTTGAAGTGTAGTCTTCATCTTGTTCTTCACAATTCATAAGACTCGGTGAGGAGAGTGAAGGTCATCATGTTCGGGGTTTCTTCATCTAAAATTCTGCTCCCTCACTGGCTATTTCTCATGCTCCAGTCTAAGCTTGAAATATCTCTTTTGACTTTTACAAAACAAATGAGCAAAAACAGTAAGAATTTGAGGGCAACAGTTTTCCTACATTACTTCCTAGAATGGTAAATAGAAACAAAAATATTTTTGTTTCAAATAGAAAATCAACTTGAAATAGGTGTCGACCATCTTAAATTCCCCTTTAGTTATGTCATCACCGGGGCTGCCACTGGCCTTTCACTCCAAGCAACCTACCATCTTCTCATTGGTCCTTCTTTCATTCAATCTGTTCTCTCATCTCCCTTTTCCATCTCTGAAAACGCTATACTCATTCTTGTTCTCTCTTAAATATCATTGTTGCCTTTTTACCCCTTATCTAAATGTCAGTCAGTTCCAAAGTTCTTGAATCTAACCTCCTACACAAAGAGCTCTTGTTCTTTTTAATATGTTATTTATTTGCAAGCACAAAGAGATTGAAGAGAGAGACAGACAAAGAGAGAATGGGTGGAATGGGGCCTCCAGCCACTGTAAACAGACTCCAGATGCATGTGCCACTTTGTACATCTGGCCTTATGTGGGTACTGGGGGATCTAACTTAGATCATCAGGCTTGCAGGCAAGCACCTTAACTGCTAAGTCATCTCTCCAGTCTCCCAAAGAGTTCTTAAAGTAACACTTTCTGTCCTCTTTTTAAGGAAGCGTCTGGTGCTAGATGTTAAACATAGAAATTTTATTTTATTCCCAGCATACCTAGAACTAGAAGTTTGCTGTGTACACCTCCTGGTATTGATCAGGAGATAGAATGTTCCTCAGCATTTTGAAGCATCTACTCTGTATGGAAGGCTGAGAACTCTGACCCTGGTATTTTTGTGAAGGTAATTCAATCATAGCACTTAAAAAATTCTAACAACATTTTCCTAGAATCTTGTAATCTTGATAAATCACAATACAATTTGAAAATGATATCAAGTCTGTTGCGGTCAGCTTCCTAGTTGCTATGCAGAAAGAACCCAAACAAAAGTGGCTTGTGGAGGAATGGGTTTATTTGGCTTATAGAATCAAGGGGAGACTCCATCCTGGCAGTGAAAATGATGGCATGAACAGAGGGGTGGACATCACCTCTGCCACAGCACTGGAAATAGCAGCAGGAAGCTGGCTTATAACCCCATAAGCCCTCCCCCAACAACACAGATATAGCGAGGTTGTAAAATCCAAACTGCCATCAGCTGAGGATCAGTTACCCAGAACACATTCATTTGTTTGTGGGGTACACCTGGATCAAACCATGACAGTCCGCCCCTGGCCCCCACAAACTAATAATCATACATGATGTAAATACAATATGTTCAGCTCAACTCTTAAGTCCCCACAGCTTTCAACTGAGCCATAATACCAAAAATAAACCCATAATGGCACAGAACATTCACACTGCAAAATATGAGGCATGGAAAAAACAGATTGAACCAATACAAGATTTAAAACAACCAGGGCACCATTAATCTCTAACTTCAAGTTCAATGATTCTAATCAATAACAAGTCTCTTGGAGATTCAATTCCACACCTCCAGCTCAGCTACTCACAGTTGGGGAAAACTTTATCCGGTGCTGACAGCTCACATTGGCACCCATCCATAGTCCTGGCATCTTATTGGGTCCCCATTGCAACCCACAGTTCATCCTCATGGCTTCATCGGCTTCCATGCAGGCAATTTAGCACACCTGCTTCATATTGTAGATGGCCATTTTTTCAAAAACAAACTGTGTTGCAAATCTAATGACCCTCTCTTCTTGTATTTGTTTTACTCCACAGAACCAGGTGGGCTACCAACTTGTTAATCAGGAGGGAACAAAGCATTCAGGACCCTTACTTCAAAGAGTCTACATTCTTCCTATTGTTCCAACACAGACCAGCTGGCCCAATCTCAATGGCTGTAGTCTCTCAAACAATTTCAGGTGAATGGGCAGCAGTTTTGACACAAATATCTTTCTGTGTCATGTACATCTGCTCACACCAATCCATCTTTACATCAAGCAACCCTGCACAGGTTCCCAGGACACAGGCAGACAGAACGCAGCAAGCCTCTCACTGCTTCTGGCACAGTCCTGACAAAGTTCTTTCTCCCCCTTTTAAGCCAAACCTCACAGTTCTTATTGC
The DNA here is from genome assembly GCA_004024765.1 of Zapus hudsonius. Taxonomy (NCBI): domain Eukaryota; kingdom Metazoa; phylum Chordata; class Mammalia; order Rodentia; family Dipodidae; genus Zapus; species Zapus hudsonius. The sequence goes on along the minus strand of PVHP010006870.1, from coordinate 2,712 downwards.
ATTCAGGTCTTTCCAACTCTAATAGGAACGGTCCATCACGCTGTACTTACAGCACTGCAAGGCACCTCTTAAGACGAGGTTTCCAATCCATTCATATTCCTCCTGCATATCAATTCCAAAATGCCAAAGCCACAGAATCAGGGATCTAGCAACAGACCCCACTCCTGGTACCAAAACTGTTGCCGTCAGTTTCCTAGTTGCTGCGCAGAAAGAACCTGAACAAAAGTGGCTTGTGGAGGGATGGGTTTATTTGGCTTACAGCCTTGAGAGGAGACGACTCCATTCTGGAAGGGAAAACAATGGCATGAGCAGAGGGGTGTACATCACCTCTGCCACAGCACTGGAAATAGCCACAGGAAGGTGTGTCAAACACTGGCAAGGGGAAGCTGGCTTATAACCCCATAAACCCACCCCCAACAACAGAGCTCTATCAAGGTTGTAAAATCCAAACTGTCATCAGCTGAGGATTGACTACCCAAAACACATTCATTTATTTGTGGGGGACACCTGGATCAAACCATGACAAAGTCTCTAAAATCAAACATTTTATAATATGGCTCTACAACATGACTTTTTTTTCTTTATTATCCATAAATTAGATACATTGAGTGAACAAATAGTGTTGGAGTCCTCAGTTCCCCGATTTTCCTCTTCCCTGTCCCCAATCAGCTGGATATCCTCCTCCGTGGGCAGTCTGGATCAGTCCATGGGGCAGGGGACCATGGATAGCCTAGGAGTCAATCCAATTCCACCCTCCTTTGTATGTTGTTACTGAGGGGGGCCATGTCTCTAGATATTCTCTCCCACCATGGCTCTTACAATCTTTCTGACCCCTCTTCTGCTCAGTTCCCTGAGTCAACATAACTTTTTTTTTACAATAAATTTTACTTTCCACTTTGATTGATTGGAACCTTCCATATTGATTTGGAACCTAATCACATGAAATGCTGTCACTTATAAATCTAAAATTTATTCATTTCTTGTGGTGCTGAGTATCAAACCAAGGATCTTGAACATACCAGGCAAGTGCTCTACCATTAACCTATACTTTACAACCTACAATGTATTAATTTCTAAAATGTGTTCAATCATCATGTCCTCTGAAAATATAACATTTTCAAAAACAAAACATGAAGAAGAGGCTTTAAGATATGCCTTTTCTCTATAATATTCTCCATATTACATGGCCAAATTTACTAGGAATGATTACATAAAATCATTTATACAGTCTTTCTCCCCAATATTCATTTTAAAATTTTTCTAGTAAAATGTTTTATTTATTGGGGTGGAAAGAGAGGAGAGAGAGGGGGGAAAGAGAGAGAGAGAGAGAGAGAGAGAGAGAGAGAGAGAGCAGGAATACACCAGGGGCTCTGCCACTGCAAATGAAATTCAGAAACATGAGCCACTTTGCAAATCTGACTTTATGTGGGTACTGGGGAATCAAACCCAGGCCATCAGGCTTTGCTAGCAAGAGCCTTTAAGCACCAAATTAGAACTCCAGCCCCCTTCTAGGCATGTTTATTCATTTTTGCTTCAATTTTCCAAAAACTAAAAATACAGCTTAAGTACTTTTTTTTAGGTAGGGCCTCACTCTAGCCCAGGCTGACCTTGAATTCACTAAGGAGTTTAAAGATGGCCTTGAATTCATAGTGATCCTTCTATCTCTGTCTCCATAGTGCTGGGATAAAAGGTTTGTGCCACCAATCCCAGTTCTAATTACACTCTTTTAACAAGCACTCATTAAGCATACCCTCTCTACTAGGCAATGAGAGTTACAAGATTTAAGTGAAGAAGAAACTTTACAAAGAGGTGAAGAAATGATCTTTAATTTCGAAGTAGACCATTCATAAAGGAATTGGAAAAATAAGTGAAGATTTCACAAAAGCATATTACAGACTTACTATGAAACACACCTAACTTGGAAGGCAATGTCAGAGTGAAGTCAGTGTAGGATGGGGTTTACTGTTGGTGGAGTCTTGAACTAGATGCTTGAAATCCAAGATGTAACTGCTATACCAAAATGTATTTCACATGAAGTCACCCTTTTTTCATGGGTTAAGCATGCTTTACTAAGTTGGCTGGCCTGGTTTTCATCTCCAGGTTATAGTAAGAAAGAGGTCACGTGACTGTGGGTCCCACTATTATTAGAGTTCATATCCTCTGGTCTGACCCACAGATTGTTAAAGTTTGACTCGAATGAAGACACCAAAGAGCCTCTAATTAGCTGCTGAAACTGCAATGATCTTCCCCCCCCCAAAGGAAAACTTTTGTTATAGGATGTTAATAAAGTATCCATCTTATTCATGCTGTGATCCCTCATTAATAGGATTCTGTTCTCTCCTCTCTCCCTCTCCCTCTCCCTCTCCCTCTCCTTCTCCCTCTCCCTCTCTCCCCCTCTCACCTTTCTCATTTCTGTGAGCAAATACCTGACAAGAAATAGCTTAAGAAAGGAATGCTTTCTTTTGGCTCATAGTTCCAAGCAGTACAGCCCATAAAACATGGTATCCCGTGATGGGAGGACCGAGGGACCCACAGCCACAGACATTCAACCTACACAGGATAAGCCAGTGAGACAGAAACCAAAGATCTTCATCACAAAGACCCCTAAACTCACAATCTTAAAGCAGCCTTAATACTCATCCACCACGACTCAGGGAACTATGCGGAAGAGGGGGCGGAAAGATTGTAAGAGCCCCACGTGGTGGGGGAGAC